>VXBX01003997.1:1579871-1601174 GCA_013400415.1 Scytalopus superciliaris
TTAAAGGAAGTAACCCTCTTTTTCCTTTTTTTTTTTTTTTTAAAGACTTTTGACACCTCTTTCTTATGAAAAAAAATTAGGTACTCTGTTTCAGAGTAAACTGGAGAAGTGAGAAAAAGCAATACCAGTGGTCTTGATGAGGACTATTCCTAGAACAAAGTCTAAGCTAGTTCACTCTGGTTTTAGAAGGTAGTCCTATGTTGTATTAGATAATGCTTTTTAAAAAGATGGCTGAAGTTGTTGTTTTTTAGAAGTTGTATAAAATCACATACTAAAATTTTATATTTTAATGTGTTTCCTGTTACAGGGTCTTGGACCTTTGTAGAAATGTAAAGGAAAGGATAGTAAGAGAATGCAAAGAAAAGGGTGTTCAGTTTGCTCCTCTTTCCACCTGTAGGTAAGTCATGCAACAATCTCAATAAGTTTTCTTGAATCTTTGATTAGTAATAGAACTAAGGAAGAGGTCATTAAACTTGCTAGCTAGCAGGTAAAGTACATCTAGTAATGATATCACAAATACTAGTAATCTTGACCTTCCTCTTGAAACTGCAAGTGGATTACACATAAGAATGGGGAATTCAAGGGATTCCAAGCACTTGATTAGTCTTTGAACTCTTGCTTATATGTACAAGAGTCAAGTGTAATGACTTAAGAACTTCAGCTTTCAAAGTCATAGCATTGAATGGCTCATGAATTATGAGCAAAAAGGATAAAAAAAGAGACGCTACTCTTTTAGATAAGATTATGAATTGTGTAATGGCACATAGTGGTTGGCTTAATATCATAAAGTTTTGTTTGTAATGCAGTTCTCTTCAACAGGGTGACACAGACTTATGATGCAGGTGCATGTGTCTACTTCTACTTTGCCTTTAACTACAGAGGAATTAGTGATCCTATTCATGTCTATGAACAAATTGAGGTAATGTATAAAAGAACAATAGTTACAGGGGAGAAGCTGATGTCCTGTAATATATGCTGAACCCATTGGCCAAGCTAACTGAATTTTGCAGGAAAGAGCTCAAAAGTTGTTCGTAAAGCTTTGATCCATAGCAGCCAGGAAAAGAAGTACATGCTAATAGTACATGAAGTAGAGAAAAGACTACTAAGTGACTATTTTAGACATTGTAGATGAATACTTCTGACTGAAGTATAGGAAAGCTTGACCTGGAATTTCTTGGATGACAGAAACTATAGACCTTAAAACCCAATTCCATGGGAAACTAGTCTTCCTCAGTTCCATTATTTACAAAGCTACTTCTTTTGCTGAATTCTCAGTCTGTAAAATGCGTGGTAAAACTGTCTAGGTCATACTTGATTAATAGTACTGCATGTAGATAATAATTAATGTGAGTGTCTCATGCTATTTTTGCTAGGCCCAGATAAGACCTGGTCTAAGTCTGGTGTGTTAGACCAGTTGTAAGGTGTTTCAGCATTTACCAAAGTGCTCTGAAATAACTCTGCTTTAATACTTTGGCTTATGAAACACTGTACTTACCTAGTTAGGGGAAACTAATATCCTTGTCACCTTGAAGATGTAAATTCTCAGAAAGACTATGGCCAAACTACTTTTTGTCCTACCTTCTGGTTCGTATGCTCAAACTTCAGCACCAGAAAATTGCTAATAGGACTGTGGAGAAATAATCAATATTTATAACTAGGATATTGTTCTTCTCATGTTTATTCTTTAGAAATTTCTCTTGAATTTGGCGAGCAAATGTAAAGTTTTATCTACAAGTTCTGAGGCTTCCATGCTGTTGGGTGTAAGGCAGTCAGGAATATAATACTTGAATGCTTATTTAATGAAGCTTTCCTGATACTGAGATACTCCTTTTTATTGGAATTAGTTAGCAGTATGATCACCTGGATGGATGACTTCCATTGTAGTGACTAAATTTAACCTAACAAAGTGACTTTGCTGACCAGGTGTATGTGCTCTATGGCAGACTGAAAAAAATCTCTAACTGCATAGATGCAGTTACATATGTCATTCCTAAAACAGTCATTTGAGAAAACATTCAGTGCTTATGCTTAGGAAAGCTTTCGTTGTTATACCTTCTAAGCTGCCTAACTACTCATAATCAGAGGTGAATGGCAAAGTTTCTAGATTCTGAAACTTAAAAGTGTTTGTATAATTCTTAACATAAAAAAACTAAATTTTGTTTTCTGCAACAAACTGCACCCATGAAAGGGCTGTCAGTTGTAAAGTACCTCCTTGCCTCAACCAGAATCTGGGAGATCTGGGTTTAAACTCTGATCTGAGTAAGAATCTTGAATCACTGTGAGGAGCATGTTTTCAGCCTTCTTTATTGAGACTTAATTCCTTTCAAATGAGCATCCCAGCCACTGGACTATTTTGGTTTTAGCAAGGGGAAAGTGATCCAGAACATTCTGTTTGGGAGTAATATGTCTGTTGTACGTGATGCTACTTGAGATGTCGTGGCTTTGATAATGTTTATTTAGAAAATCCTTACTTAGGTTTATCTGCAGACTTGAACTATAATGTTTACCTGCATTGTGTCCCCTAATTACTACTATACACTTGTGCGTATGAGTGCAATAGCAAGCATTTCACAAAATCCAAAAACCTTGTGCATTTGCTGTTGAATAAATACTGTATCTTTCAAATTTAGAGGGCTGCTAGAGAAGAAATACTTGCCAATGGAGGAAGTCTTTCACATCACCATGGAGGTAATGTTCTCAGTCTAATATTAGTCACTTTGATACTGCTAAATAAATAAGTACATAAAATAGTTTGTAGTAGAACTTGGAAAAACATTTCACAGGCATTAACTGAAATTTCTGGGGGAGGGTCAAGGGGGAAAGAGATCTTCTGTGATTCTTTATAGAAACTTCACTCCTTTGCCAGTTTGATAAGTTTGTCTTAAGCAACTTCGACTGATCTTTGTGCAGATACATATTCGGTTACAAAGACTGCAAATGTGAGTTTCACAGTTTTAGAACAGTTTAGTGTCCCTTGTGGCTGGGTGAATGCTGTTAGCCCAAATTCCAGAGCACTTAGGCAAAGTATCTGCATAAAAGAGCTAGTGACTTTAAACTGAGCTGTGTTACAGCGTACCATTTGTTGCACAATTGATGTTATGTAAGTGTTGGTATTACTGCCTTGCTATCTGATTAGTTCTGGTTATTCAATTTCCTCTCTTGGAGTCTGGGGATTACTGTGTTGCTAAGCATCTTCACTAGGTATTTTGTGCTTTAATATTAAGGACCAATGTCATGCATAAGTGATACTTCATATCCTTGATGCTTTACATATGCTTTTCCCACATATGTAGATAGCCTAATTTGATTGCCTGTGCCCTCTGTAATGCTGTAACCTTGGATGTCAGGAAGACTTGTTGTGAAGTCAGTTTGATTTGTTCCACTAGCTTCTTGAAACTGCTTAATTTAATGTGTTTCTTCACTCTGCTGTCTTGGAGAATTGCTTGGCCACAGGTATAAGAGCAAAGAGGAACTGTAATGGTTTAAAACTAGACAAAACCTTTGTGATTCTAAAAGCTCTGTGTGGGGAAAAAACTGAAGGGCAGAAGCTGTGCTTTAAAACATGTTGCTGACTTACTAGACTTGAAACTTTTAGGTGGAGCTGTTTTCAGGCATCTTGCCTTGTGATGGAAACTGAAGTGGACTCTACTTTAGCAATGTCAAGATATTGAAGGATGTGTAGGTGATAACATGAGTGAAACAGTTTCAGTATTTTTTGTTTTATATGCTGTTATTGTTCTCTGATTAAATCTTTAATATGGTGGTGTAGTGGACCTGTCAGTTTTCACACGTGTGATGTGGAATGTGTGCTCTCCCTGCTGTAGCAGCTGTATTCTACTGTGACTAGCATTTCATCTATTAACTCACATGCATCTGGAGCTTGTCACACATTTGGATGTATTTGCACTCAGCATATAAAATCTTGCTTACAGCATGTGTTGAACAAGAAAAAGAAAATTATTATGCAGTGTTTTCAAACCCTTGCACGCTTGAACTTTGAAACTTCACAGCTATGGAAAACTAGGTTTCTGTTTGATTTCTTATGCTCCTGTTTTGTGCATGACTGCCTCTCATGCTGATAAATCTTTTCCACTGTGAGTGTTTTTGTTTGGCAGTTCATTGTGTACAATATTCAAGATTAATGTTTTCTAGTGCTCAGTAGATGTGCTGCTGAGAATTAGCCTAATAGTATCACTTTTATTTACTGACCTTCAGGCCTTGTCACTCCTAGCACTAAGACTGGTCTATTGTGGGGGGTTAAAAAAAAATACTGGTGCAATTTCTTTTGGTATTTGTCTTGTAACTGTGATTAATAACAGTTGTTTTCACTATCTGGAAACAGACAGGCTGGTTTGTCTGCCTACAATCACACTGTGATAAATGGAGCTATTTTAGCTCTTGGTTTGTGTATCAAAGAAAACAGATGTAGTCTGGGACTTGAGGCTATAGGAAATACAAAGTCTGCTTAAGTCAATCTTCATATACTCCTTGAGTGAAGAAGTGGTCATATATGACAGTTTGAGTTGGGTAAAGATCTGAATTACTTTACATCTGGGGAAGGATGAACTATAAGTGGACACATTACTGAAATCATGACACTTTTAACTTTACAAAGAGTAGCTTCAGAAGGACTTGACTTTAGAATTATCTTCCTTTGCCCCCACCCCCTTTATGGTTTTCACCTTGCCTTGAAAATGTCCTACACTTAGAAAGGAATAGTGCACATCTTTGATCACAGCTTTGATCCTTCTGCATTTCTGGCCACTGGGCATCTTTAGATTTGAGTCATGGTTGCTCAAGCACCATAGTTAGTGTTTAGAAACCTAGCATTTAAAAAGCAATGTTAGGAATGACAATTTCTTGTAGATACAAGCTTAAGTTTAGATAAATAATTACTCCTATCATTTATGACAAGCCCTAAAAACACCCATATGATGTGTCACATCTTTCATTCTTGAATTTGTTTGATAAAACATACCTTGTTTTGTATATGTGAAATAACATGTGCTGAGTAGGTATGACTGGTATATAAATACAACCATAACCCCTTTGGGGTGCAGCACCAGGAGGGAGATGGTTGCATTTGGACTGATCCCTTTCCTCTTACCAAGCTAAGGACCCACGTAAAACTAAAGAAGAGTGTAAAAAATTAATGATAATGTTGTTTCCATTTCAGGGACTGTTTTAACTAAAACTTCTTGCTTAAGAAAACAATTAGGAGATTGTGGGGTTGAGGAAAATAGCCCCATTTAGCCACTTAACATAATAGAACTAATTTTCTTCTACTTTCTAGACAGATTGACTAGAGTAAAGGTCATAGCCCATGTTGCACAGGTTTAGCTATAGTATCAATGGCAGTTTATATAAGAAAACAAAAAAAAACCAAAAACCAAACCAAAAAAAAAAAAAAAAAAGGAAAAAACCCCACACCACTATAAAACCCCCAAACAAACAAAAAAAACACCCCCCACACACCCCCACCAAAAAAACCCTGAAAATGAAACCGAGGAAAAACCAAACAACCCTATACCTTACTTGCATTCGGTTGCATGTTTGACATTGCAGTTCTTTGGCATCAGTAAAAGAGGCTGTGGCTTAAGTTATACACTGTAGTAATTTACTCACACAAACTACAAAATCTGAAATTATGACATTCCCATATAGGGGGAGTTGAACAGTTCTTTTCTATCCAGGAAAAGTGTCTTCTACCCTTAGGTTAAACACTGGAGACTGGTCATACTAGAGCTTGCTCTACTCATAGAATGAGTTGAAACTGTGACATTTGTCAGACATGGAGTAACCTTATATGAAATAATAAAACAACACAGTTGTTTTATTATATTGGTCTATTGAAATTCTTAATAGAATAGTCATCTTCATTGCCTTTTCCAAAAAAAAAAAAAAAAAAAAAGCCAAAAAAAAGCAAAGGACTTTGTGATTCATCAACACAGAGCTTGAAAGTACTTAAGCTGTTAAGATACCAAGTGAAAATATGCAAGATGTTATGTAGTAGACTACACACACTGATCCAATATACTCCAGTGCTACCATGCATTAGATCAGTGCACTGACCCTTCTCAGTATTGTGGAGTTCTCCCTGGAAGAATAATAGCATGTTAATTAATTTCTAAGAGCAGAGAGCTGTTTTCTGTAGAGAGACTAGCTTCAGGAGGAGCATGCAGTAGCTGGAAGAGCCCCATCCTCCTCAGGACCTGTCACTGCTGCTGCTTTTGCAAAGCTGTTGTTATGCAGTAACTACCTCTTCAAGTTGAAAGGGCTGGAGCAGGGGAAGTCTAGAGCCAAGTGCAGTGCCACCAGAGCCTGTTTCCACTGGGACCACACAATGCTATAAATCTGCATGGGTGGAGAGTAATTGCTGAACTTGATCAGCTACATGAAAACTTTCCTTACAAGTCTCTTGATGTGTGCCCTAGTACTTCATATTCCAAAAGAGAG
This sequence comes from Scytalopus superciliaris, assembly GCA_013400415.1. NCBI lineage: Eukaryota > Metazoa > Chordata > Aves > Passeriformes > Rhinocryptidae > Scytalopus > Scytalopus superciliaris. The sequence continues at coordinate 1,586,328 of VXBX01003997.1, forward strand.
AAAACCAATCACTGCCTTCTGCTTGCTAGCTCCATTTTTAGCAGCCAGACTTTTTATAGCCATCCAGATACATTTTTGAAGATGATCAAGTGAAAAAGTGGAATTATGAACAACTTTTCCAATGAAGCCAGCTAAGGGCTGGACCAACATGTATCAGAGCTGGGAGAAAGTTACTTACCCAGTTCACATATTTCTTTTTCATCCATGGACTGGAATGATAGCTAAAAACTTAAAAATAAAATTGGTGTTGGACTGTCTAGAGTTGGTGCTGATAAAGCTTCTTGGCTTTTTTACCTTGTGTGAAGTAGGCTTTATGCCCTGCTTGGGGGTTTGCACTCTGTGTAGTAGGCTGGGGTTCAGATTGGAGGATTCTGACTTCTAGCAGTGAATGTTTTAAGCTGTTATTAGACTGCTCAGCATACCTCAGAACAGGCCACTTGCAAAACTTGAAAACTAGTTCTGTCGTACCTCATATTGGATAATTAAAGAATCACAGAATGGGTAAGGTTGGAAGGAGCCACAGTGGGTCATCTGTTCCAATCTCCCTGCTCAAGCATGGTCATCCCAGAGCACATGGCACAGGATTGCATCCAGGTGGTTCTTGAATATCTCCAGTGAGGGAGATTGTATAACCTCTCTGAGCAATCTCATCCAGTGCATGGTCACCTACACAGTAAAGAAGTTCTTCCTTGTATTCATGTGGAACTTCCTGTGCATCAGTTTCTGCCCCATTGCCTCTTGTCTTGTTGCTTACCACTGAGAAGAGCCTGGCTCCATCCTCTTTACACACTCTCTTCAGGTGCAAGATTAAGTGTCTTCAGAGGAGGAAGATGTGAGAAGGGAGGGCTGTGTTTGTTTCCAGTTTGGGCACAAGGACTGTGCGTGTAATGGTGTATGTAGCTGAGTTGATAAGTAGTAACTTTCTAAGCTACTACAAATTGATTGTACAATGTTATGCTGATCTGAGAACCTTATTAATAATTTTATGATGTAGCATATGGAATCAGGTGATTTTGATCTAATTTTTTAATTGAGAAAAGTATACAGTGCTGAAAGAATGTAAGTGGTAGATGTGTGTATTAATACTGGTTTTGTGCACTCTCTTGTGTCAGTTCTGGATAAATGGCATCATGTAGGGCTAAAACTAAAAGGTCTGCTTTCTCTAAACAAGAAATGGGAAGTTGGTTTTCTCTAGTCTGTGATAAGATTTGGCTTAACTGAGACCTTATTGTTAGGAAGTTAAGGCTTCCTTGGCTCACACCTGTTCTTTGGCCAGTCTTAGAGTGGAGCTAAGCAACTTTGTCACTTGGAATTATTTTTATGTTCACATACTTAATATTTTTTACTATTATGGCATTTTCTTCCTCCTTTTCCCTTCCCATCCTTGAAGCTAATTGGATTGTCCTGTGGAGGAGGAGGAACGGAGTGTTTATAATGCAGCCCTAACCTGAAGCGAAACAGTGTATTAATGACTATTCTAAGTGCTGCTCTCATCTGCACAGAGCTTTTCCTTCACTTGGTCTATTTTCCATTTTATCTGATGGACCAACTTAGAATTCTGAGAACTTGCTTCAGTGCTTTTTAACTCTAATATGAAAAGTTGAGTAGTTCAAAAAGCCATGTATATCTTACTGACATGAAGAGTAGGAGCAGGGCATCAGCTTTGCAGTTATTGAGGGGTTAAAATCTTTTTGTTGAGCATGTTTGTGAAGGACTGCTGGTAACTGTAGTACAGCTTTTTTTCTTTCCAGTTCACTAATCAGATGTATGTTAGATTTATTATCTCAAAAGTATAAACCATAGAAAATTTGACAAGATAGATGTGTAAATTACCACTTTGACAGAACTAATGATGCACTCCAAGCACCTTCTGTTTTCCAGCACTTGGTGAGCGACTTCATTAAATATGCAACGACTGTTTGGTGCTGCTCAGACAGTAGTTCAGTTCCTTGTGGAATTACATTATTACTGGAGGTGTAAAAGAGGCAGGCACGCTAGCTGTTGGGCATCCTGCTGTGATTCTAATGTGCTCCATCTTGTTGGAGCAGTTGTTTGCAGTCTTTTCAGGACAATTACATCCATAACCACAGAACACGATCACTGAAATTATATTACAGATAACAGTTGAGAATAGTAATGACTGTTCTTCAGCCGCTTGTGTAAGAGCCAGTGTGAGTGACTTAAGGTGATGGTCAAGCCACATCCATGATTTGGGGGTTTTTGTAGAGGTAGTATTACAGTTTTGCCAGGTAAATTTCAACCATATCAGCTTGCTTAGACAGTCACATTGTAGTGATAGTATATTTATATAGGAGTTTTTCTTGAGCTGGGGCTGCAAAATACAGCCACAGATCCTACCACGTAACAAATTCTTTTGTCCTTCAGTTGTGGTCTTTGCTCTTGGCACTCATGCTGCTAATAGTTGTTCTCTACCAAACTGCAAATTTCATTCTGTCTCGCATTATTTGCTTTTTCTGTTGGCATTGTGACTGGCTCGTATTCCTTAAGGTATAAACAAATATACTCTGCTCTCCAGAGGTGTCCCTATAATTTATTATTCTGATGACAGTTTGATGGTTACCCTGAAAACAGGGCACAAAAGATGGCTTGAATTTAGCTTCAAATACTCTTAAAGCCTCTGTCTCTCAAACCTTTACTATATTGTATTATACTGACAAATGGATTGTGTTTCAGGCTGACAAGTTAAATGCTAGAGTATGTTTAATGAAAAAATGTCCAGTTTTGAATGATCTGTTAATCAGCGTTGACGATTTGGTTAATTAGCATTGTGAAGACTCAGCTATTTAACAAGACTATTGTGAGAATTCAGTGAAATGAGTTCTTAAAAGACTGTTTCAGCTTTGTTTTGTATTTAGTATATGTTGTGAATATCCATTTTTACGTGGAAAACAAAGCGCTTGTTTAATGGTATTGAGCAATTACCAGCCAGCACGGAAGTTTTTCAATGAAGTATTAAGCCTTCTTCATAGGAAACAATTTTTTTTGCTATTTAAACCAATACTGCTTTAATCTTGATTACTGAGTTATGTTTTCAATATAAAGAGATCAAGAAATGCAGGGTTCTGCTTTTTAGTAATCTCCTCTACAGTTTCCTACTTAAAAATAGTTTGTGGCTTTTAAAAACTTACTACTGATTCCCTGTCTAAATAGAACATGTGATTTCAGCCTAAGCTTCATCTAAATTTCATAGTTTCTAAAGAAAGTAGACAGCGTGGAACACAGTCTTCCTCTGGGAGTATGCTGAGCTTAATGAGCTTGATAGTCTGGTGGGCTCAATAAATCAAATAAAGCAAAACATTTCTCATTTTTGAATAAAAGCATTTATCACATAGTGTTTATTCATTCATGTTCGCAAGATTGATTGGCTCCTTGAATCCTGCCATATATTGAAACACTTTGTTTTTGTTTTTCCAGTAGGCAAATTGCGGAAGCGCTGGATGAAGGAAAGCATCTCTGATGTTGGCTTGGGAATGCTGAGATCTGTTAAAGAATATGTGGACCCCAATAATATCTTTGGAAACAAAAATCTTTTATAAAGCCCTGCACAAATGATGTACTGAAAATTAAAAATTACTGTTGAAATTCCTCCACTTTCATTGTATTGATATCCCAGTAATCAAATATAACATAGATTAAACTTTAAAAACTAGTAACTTACATTGATATTTTGCTACTCCCTTCCCCATCCCCTCAATAAAGTGTAAACATCACTGTTAATGTTTATGGACTTTTACTTACAATGCTCTTAAACAACCCACTGGGCACAAAGTACCAACCAGGAAATGCAAATTTGTTTTTCCGAGTTCTGTTAGACAACACAGCTGACAGTATTTTCAAAGCTGGATACTGCCAGATGTTTCTTACTTAAAGCATCCCCTGCAAGGAGGACAAAGACTGACAACAGTGTTTTCTACAGAAGCAGCTGCTCAACCCAGCCTCTTGCTAAAGGAAAGCTGCTCAGAGACAGATAAAACACCCAGGAGTACCTCACTGTACTGAAGGATTAAGTATGTAACAGACTTGTAACCAATAAACACTTAGAGTACAAATGTAGGCTTTGATCAAAAGAGACAGTGTAAGTCAAATTACTAAAAACTCAGTAGTCTCTCACCGCAGTACTACTTGAAAATTATACACAATTGAACTGTTCTGAGTTGTATTTGAATTGCTGGGATAATCTTAAATTAATTGTAGATCAGTCACTAAGTTTTGTACAATGGACATTTCTCACTGTATGTTGAAAACAGGTTTGTAACAAAATTTTGCGTTCATCTGTACTTCAGTCTTAGTGTGTATGGGTTTTGTTCCTGTTTTGTTTGTTTTGCACAGATGCAAAATACCTTTATCAGTTAAAAAAAAGTTTTGGCTATTCAAATGAAACTGCCCAGCACTGTCTTTTGAAACAGTCTCAAGAGTTTAATAAACAGTTAAGTAGACAACCTACTGTTATCCTGGAAGTGAGATTTTCCATTTAATTTTTGTACAGTTTCCTATTGCCTTTATGAACCATTTATTTACTTCACAAGTAGCCACAATTTTAATTGTCCATTGAACTTTATGAAAATTAAATATTTTCTTGATTAGTATCATGTGAGTAAGCATTTTTACATTGAAACTTGAATATTAATCAGTAAAATAAACTAAAAGTATTTGTCAATACCCATGATCCATTTTTAAGGTGGGTTCTTTCTTAAAGCAAATTATCCAACTTTTTGATAATTAATGTAAATGCATAGGATAGAAAAAATACAGACTATCCTTTGAGGACACTGTCTCTCTAGCCAACTGCTTCACAGCTCTGTAGTGTCAGTTTGGACACTTTTTTATTGGTAGTGCCCTTAATGAGAAAAAAAAGACATTACATTTTTGTTTTTAAACTATTTTAGAATACTGTCTAATTAGCTCTCACTTTTGGTAAGATACCAAAAAGAGTATAAAGTGCTTGAAAAAATACTGCATATCAGACAACTCTGAACTTGTTTAAAGATTAATTTCAGTGTTGTAATTAAAATTATTGAAAAACATGAACACTCAAAACATCACTTTAAAATGCATGCTGTCAAGGTACTTAAAACTTTTTCATGATCTGCAGATCATAAGACAGAATGTTCATGTGATACTTGCAATGCAGCTAGATTTATTTTGAATGGTCTTTGTTCCACAACATTTCAGTATAAAAATCTATTATTTTTTTTTTACCCTACAGAGTTCGTATTTCAGCAGTAGCCAAAACAATAGGTGTGGTTGTTTTAGGAAACTGAGCCTTCACACCGTGGTTAAGTGTTCCTTAAGTGCACAATGGTGTCTCAGCAAAGTGAATCTGCACATTTTTGTGCAGGGCACTCCCTTGTGTCCCCTGCTGCACAGTGGTGGCCACATCGCTTGCTGATGACTTGTATCACTCTGAAGTAGAGACCTTTCTAGGAGGTGGTAAATATGAAGGGTGTTTATGTGCCTCAATGAAAGTTTATGTCTAACTATGAAGAATTAATTTTGAAGGAAAGCATGTGAAGCTTTTTTGCAGAATGACACACAAAGAGAACTAGAAGTAGTCATAGCTTAGTAATACCAGTCTCTTGTGTTTTTGACTAAAGTACAACACAGCTCTACAACATCCTTCCTGTTTTTTAATTTTCTGATTATGGTTTCCTCATCCCATTTTTGTATTGAAAGTACACAGGTAAAAACTCCTTATACTCTCTAACCTTTAAATAGCCACTGAGTTCTGAAGTGATTTAAAATGCAGTAAAGATTTTTACTGTATGTCAGTTGTCATGGGAAGGTGAAATAACAGGCTATAAGGGTCCCAAAGCACTGTCACTGGATAGCTCTGAGGAAAAGATTAACTACAAATGTAATGGATATATTTGCCACCCTCTTGCTCTCTTCCTAAGTATTTTTTTGTCTTATGAACCAGTCAGAGCTTAGTGAAACTGCAGTTGAAACATATATATTACTGTCTTTAATTTCACATTTAAATTCCTGATGAAAATAGAAAAAAAAAAAGTAATGCAAGTTCAGAAGACGTAGGTACACACAGATCATTCACCATTTAAATGAAATCTGCCTTTCTTTCCCAGATACTGTAGTCTTCCACCACCCTTCCTTCTGTATGCTCTACTTTCTTTCTACAGTCTTCACTTCCCGTTGCTGCAGCCTGTTCAGAGATGGAGTTTGATCCATGCAGATCAGAAGTGCCGAATCCTAACACGTGACTTTTGCATTTCCTTGACTATTTTGGCCATATGTAAGTTACAAGCAGTTTTAATTAAGCTTGTAATTACTTCCAATTACATAGCTTCTGCTCCCTTTGAAGGAGGAAAGGTGCAGAGTGACTACAGCTTGACTGTAAAATATGTTTACATTAGAGAGAGACCTTTATGAAAGTTTTGAGGGGAAAGAAGCAAATCTGTTAGAAGTTGATCCAGGATCTAAATCTTGCAAGGAAAAACATGTCTTGATTTGACTTACAGTAAATTGGTTATGTTAGAGATGTCATCTTTGCCTTACAGCTGTGAACCGAGGCCAGGCCAAATAGTTCTTCCGTGGCAATGTTAATTAACAAACCAATTTCAAAGGCAGGGATACGTTAGCACTGAAATTCAGAAAACACAAATTGCTTCTCAATCTTGGAAATGTATGTTTATCAAGGTTGTAATTTAATTTTCTGCAAATAAAGCCAAACAGTGTTTGTCATTTTAGTGTGAGATTAACTGTAAAACTTCAGTTGTAATGTTAAGAGATTACAGAACCTTATATTATTAATAAAAAGAAAATCAGCCTAAACAAGTATGTGTTTTTTTGTGATGAAACTAATCGAATATACTCTACTAACTTGTCATATTGCTTCATTTTAATTTGGTGGTGAACTCTTACCTAAGGAAAACTATTAGGAAAGCTTTGGGACTTGCAGAGAGAGGAGATTGAATTAATAAATGTATGCTAATAGCTCTACTTTTGTCCTATTTGCAAAACAGGAAAGTGAGACAATTTGAGTGAAGGAAGCGCAAACAGCACCTGAACACCAAGGCTACTTGATTCAGAAGTTTCACACCCTTGGTACTCCCTGTTTGGGCAGCACGGCGACCATGTTCAACTGCTCTTGGAAAGTTCTCTCAGTATAATACAGGAGCATACCTTGTCTTAGTCAGCTTCCCCGTATTTCAGAGACTTGTTGTATTAAGCTATTGCAACAGGCATATAATTTCCTGCTGCTGTGCTTGTGTCTCATGTAAAACCTCCATGTTACAGATCCTGGAACCTGCTTGAAAGTTCTGTGTGCACTAATGCACCACGTGTGAGCAGAGGTATTTCTCAGTTACCTGTTATTGCTATAATGTCTTTGTGCCTTTTAAGCTAAAATGGCTGAAATCACACACTGCCTGAAAGAGCTGTTGAATTGTCTTATGTTAATACTGTTATTCAGCCTTAACACATATTGCACAAAAACTGCAAAAATCATAGTATGCAAAGGATAGAAGAACTAATGATGTGGTTCACCTTGTAAGAGTATGACAATTTCTGGTCCAAATGTTTTTGTGTGCTTGCTCACTGGAAGGAGAAAACTACCTGACAGCCAAGCATTCTATTTGTGTTTCCCTTCTATTAACAGCTTTAAAATGCAGTATTTTTACTGAGGTCCAGTAAGTCTCAATTTGAAGATCTTAGATGATGATATACTTGTCTCAGGATGACAGCCAGACCCCATCAGTATTCTCTTTGTTTGAAACACGTAAATTTTATAAAAAGCTGGATCTGAACTTGCAGCTGTGTAAATACTATAGGCTCACTTTTTATGGTCTTATAGTCCCAGCACTGACACTGAATTCATATTACCTTTACCATAAATTGATATCTTTCTTTAGGCTCTCTGTGGAGACCAGAATTGGCAGGTGGCTGCTTTTTTCATGTTCACCTTTAAGGTCTGCTCTGCTCAAAGGGCAGAGGTGGTATTATTCAAAGATGTTTGCCATGCTGCCTCTGCAAAATACTAGTGCTGTTAGTTTTAAACAGATATTAAAAGAAGAATATTCCATTTTAAAAATACAGGGGCTATGATATTTTAAATCATACTGTTACTTTCAGTTTTTACCAATGCAAGTTGCAATAATGTGTACCTTTACTGAAATGCTGTGAAATGTTTCATTTATGAATTTGTTTTTGCACTTCGGAAAAGCGAAGCATTGATCTTTTTTATGGGAAACTTTATTAATGTTTCATTTTGATTCTGAATAAAGCTAAATTTATTTCAATTGCCTGTTCATAAATTCTGTAACATTCCTATTTGAGTAGCAGTCTGCCTGTTTGTGCCTTCATGGTAGTATGTAATAGTGCCTCAGCCCTGTATGGGGACATAGCAGCTTTTACAATAACTTATTTGTTGTAGTACTATAAAGTATCATAGCAGCCTTCTAAAGGGTAAAACCAAAGTGTTGATCACAGCAATGGGTTGTGTTGTGTTGTGTGTGTGCAGAAAGGTGATGGGCAAAACTCAATGGAGTGACTGTAATTGTGTAAAATTTAAGTCAATGCTTATAGAACCTCAGATCAAATTAGGAAATGGGTGGAAAATGTTTTTGTTTAAAAATAATACTTTATATTTTTAAATTATGAATGGAGCCAAATTATTGTCCCAACTCTGCTGTTCAATATCACATGGCTTTTCTGAGTGTGGCTGATTTCGCACAGTGCTTCTACATAGCAGAATGTAAAATGGATGGTCTTGTGTCAGGGCTGTGATAAAGCTACTCCCTTTCAGGAGCTGGAAGGGCTTGGCTCTATTCCCATGAGTGACATGGACACTGAGCATGAGGATATGTGGCATTGCCATTGCATCAGTCAGCTGCTGGCTCAGCAACACGATACCCAAAAGCAGTTTAAAGACAAGGAATATTGCTGATGTTGTGTACTCAAATGAAATTTGGCAAATACTGAGAACATAAAAGGACAATTTGATCAGTTCTTGACTAGACTCTATCCTGAGGATGTGGGAGTAATGAGAAGGTACAAACCCAGCCGCTGACCTTTCTCCCTCCCAGCCTGTGGCAGCAGCTGGCAGTGTTTCCTGTCTCGCCCTGTTCCTGCTGCTGCAGAGCAGGAAATCCTGACTGCCCAGAGGCGAGGGTTAAAAGCCCTTCTGAAACATGAAGTGACACACATGCTTACCTAGCAAATACATAGCAGCTGGGTAAATACATGTAAAGATGAGGCCATAAAAGCTGGTCATTAAGGAAAGTAAATCTGGCTAATGTTAGAAAGCAAGATGTGGGTGAGCTGAATGCAATACATTGATAAGTGGGTAAGCCACAAGGTAAAGTGACCTTCTTAGCACTGTTCTTAGCACTTCTGAAAGTACAGGGCAACATGGTTTTTCCAGTTAGTGGGGTTTTTTTTTAATTAAGATTTTTGTAATAAATGAAAAGTTTGTCTTTCTCTATTTGTGCTTATAACTGTGTTATGCCTAAATTTTAAGCTGTGCTCAGCTTTACAGGTTAGCATGTTCTAGGGCAGGAACATGAGGAATAGAAGCCACTGGCTTCCTTGAGATGGTATCAGAGCTCAGTCTATATGTGCAGAAGTGCCTCACGTGGATTGTAATGGGTAGACTTCTCCTTAAAATGTGAGATCCCTTAAAACATAAGCATTAAAAAGTCTGCAGTGAACAAGAATAAGCTGTGAAAAGGGGTTGGTGAGAGAGAACACCAAAGAAAAAAGATGTTGGAAGAAGTTGCTGTAGCTTTACAAGCAGGGAGTCTGTCCGCATTGTTACACAGCCTGTGGTTGAGGAAGCAAGGGTTGCTGTTTTAGATGGAAGAGATGAGTGACAACTGCCCAAGGGTCAGTGCGGAAAGGCTTTCAAGAAGGCTCCTACTCCAGTGCAGAGGTCAGCATTGCAACCTAGAACACAGGGGCTGTCCATCTGCAAAGCTTCGGCAGGCAGCACAGCCCATCAGCACGCTTAATAAAAACTTCTTTGTACAACCTCACCTGTCTGCTGCATGACTTACTGCTAATGAAATCGCGACCAGGAAGCAAAGAGAATTGCTAACGGGAAAAACAGAGCAAGGGCAGTGCAAGCCAGTGTCTTGTGTGTACGGCTAAATTACAATGAAATGAACATCTGGCAGCAGCTGCCAGGCAGAAGGGACCTGGTTGCTATAGCGAAATGATAACTTTCAGACGGTAACAAATCTGCTGCCTTGGTTACAATTTAGTACTTTTTTAAGGCCAATGAGAGGAAATCACTATCTCTTCATTTGTATAGCTGTGGCTGTTCTGCAGACACAAAACATAAAGTTATTTCCTGCTCTTTTCAGTAGCTCATGTAAGACTCCTCTGCATATCTGGGCTCGAGTAGGTGTTTACAGCTGAGCCTTTGGGCCGCCTGCTCAGCCGTCCTACAGTGCTTTGGGTCCTTCTGCCTGACCTCTACCACTGCGTGATTTACATTCCTAAAACCAAAATTATCCTTGTGCTGTTGCAGAAAGGACAGGCTGTTTCTCATCCACCCCTTTGAAAAAAAAATTAAGAAAGAAGAGCAAAAGGATTGCTTTAGTTTTCTTGTTTGTTTTAAAACTATGTGCTGATATGCTACAGCTGCAGACCAGTCAGGACACAGCAAAGTTAAACCAGCTGTGAGTGGTTGGTTAGGGAGCCTTGTGGGGAATGACACATTAGTGATGTGTTACACAAGTGCAGACGCTCTACAGTAACGAGCAAGACCATCAGCAGGCAGAGCAGGGGTACAGGACACTGGAGTTAAATGCAGATTCCCTGAATAGGGAGCTGAGCAGGTGTATAAACACAGGGACTGGTGTCCAGGAGCAGTTGTGCTTGCATCTGTTCCCCTCTGCGTGCAGAGCCGTGTGTTCCATGTTGGCACTTGGCATCTCAGGTCTCTGATGTTACAGTTCTGCTGTGAGTCTGAAGGAGGGGATTTGCCCATTGCTTTCACGTAAGTTCTTCAGAAACGATGTTTGCATGTGCCAGCTTCTCATGAAGCTCATGAAGCTGGCTGGGGAGCCACACACCAAGACAGCAGAGGTTTGCCAAGCTGCCAGGCTGGGCTGTGTGGGTGTTTGACACTCGGAGAGCTTGGGCTGCCTCACACGGGCTGGTTTCATTCTCTGAAAGTCAAACACACACTCATTCACTGCATCTGGAAACGCCTGCCAGTTTATTTCAGATATACCTTTCTTGCTCTGGCTGTGTGTATGCTGGTTGTGAGAGAGGCAGTTTTGTCCTTCACATGATTTCCAGCCCTGCCTGGGCGAATTTCACCTGCCTCAGTCACAACACCTGTGGGCACAACCCCCCTGTCCTGGCAGCCACTGCGGAGGGGATAATTAAACAAAGGAGAAAGAGGTCAGAAATCATGGCCTGAGGCTGCCTCTTCGAAAGACTATGTGGCCCTTTCCCCAGTGCCTGACACCACCTATTTCTCCCCCATCCCCAATGATAGTAATAGGTCTCAGCTGTGTTCCTGTGCCAGATGAGGGGGAGATTGGTGCACCTGGTGGGAGGGGTGATTAGCCCTCACCTGAGCTCCTTCTTCCCCAGCCATGGCAGGTCGGAGGAGTGGTGGGAAGAGGGGTGTCTTTACTTGGAGTGTGGGGGGAGCTGCAGCCCCTGGAGTGGGTGCTCTCCGCAGAGCAGTGCTGAGGCAGGCAGAGCCTAGCAGGACACTCTCCCGGAGGTAAGAGCTGTTTGCTGATAGTAATGTGGGGGCTTGGAGCAGATGGCTCCTGTGGGTTGGGGAGGGAGAAGTGTACAGTGGGGCTGCCTTGGCTGGACAGCGTGCCCTGAGGGGGCCCAGTGGTCAGAGAGGCTTGGAGGTGGCAGCAGGGCAGCAAAGGCTTCCCTCCCTGGGCCAAAATGACGCTGCATGAGGTGCCCCCTCAGTGACAGCCCTTGGAGAGGGGCTGAGGGGAGTCCTTGCTCCAGGGCTGGGAGACGCAGGTCCTCCCTGGGGAAATGGGGAGTGCAGCTGTGTGGAGCCCAGCCTGCCCCAAAGTGCATCAGTGTGTTCATGGGCATCTCTTGGCTTTTGCTTGCATTGCAGATGTGTTGAGGCAGCATTTAAATATGAGACCTGTGAGTCCCCAATGGCTTAAGGAGGCAATTTCACTTCTGTGTAGTTATATTAGTTGTTTCTGATAATCATTTCGCAGCTCATGTTCTGCCCTTGTTTATAGGCAGTCAGCCCCACATGTATCCAGTTTGGCTTTGCTAATGGATCCATGTTTTGTGTGTTGAGTGAGCTTGAGGTTAGCAACTGCTCAGCTGTGGAGCAAGGCGAGTAATTGTTATTTGCCTTTGTGCTCTGAAATCAGTGGCAATTTTCAGTTCAAAGAAACTTAATGCAAATTTTGCTTGGTATGCTGAGGCTTCTGAAAGCAGGAGGCTTCTCTGGTGCTGCTGTGGGTCACTTGTGTGTTATGCACTCTGGGTTTGGCCTTTAAAACACTATTCTTTTGTCTGCCATTGCTGTTGACTTTGAAATGTGACTGAGAAATGTCGATGCACTTGCTCAAGGGTTTCGGATGTGAAGAATGGCTCCATTTCAATCTGTGCTGCTTTTTCAAAGCAATACATATAAGAAAACAAAAGACCAAAACGTTCCTCTACAGTGGAAGCAACAATTGAATTTGCTTTTAACCACTGTATTACAGTGACTTGGGTATAACCTGCCTGTAAAGCTCCCCAGCTTCTCTAGTTCTTTTCCTGTCGGAAGGCTGGCCTTAGAATAAATTAAGAGTACAGAACTGAAACCAAGATGTGAAATTAAACTTTTATTAAAGTAAATCAGGTCCTGGGTTTGTTTTTAAAGAGTGAGGCAATAAAAGTAAACGTATAAAAATTGCAATTTAAAATAATGTACTTTCTTTTAATGTCATTTCTCTGTTTTCAATTTTATTGGTACAACTGAGTTATATTTACTGAAGTTGCATACCAATATTTTTCCAACTGCAACAGCGGCTCCTGTGTTTGACTTTTACTTTTGGGATGCCATGGTGAAAGAAGGGAAAATATAGCGGAAAAGGGGAACCACAGAGAGCTCATTACAGCTCCTTGGTTCACCACCATCTGGCAGCAGCGCAGTGTGAGGTAGCTCAGAGGTCTCCTCATTTTACCACAGGGAAGGAACCCTGAGGCCTCTTCCCCACCATGGAGTGTCCCACAGCTCCCAGGCCTCCCCAGCCCTCAGGAGGAGGCAGCTGCCTCAGCTGTGGATTCTCCACCTCTGTCTTATAGACTGATGAGGGCTCAGTCCTCTCTAGCGTGGCATAGGGGCAGCTGCATGGGCAAGGGTGCTGTCAGCTGGCATTGGGGCTGTTTGGCTTTTAGCTTATTAAGCCTCGTTAGTTAAAAATAATAGTGTCCAGAGCGCTGTTTCTCTGTAATTCAACTGCAACAGTAGCAGGAGTGAAATGTTTGGGTTGTATTGAATTGCTTTACCTGTCGATATCTTTGATGTGTATTGCTTAACTTCACTGAAGGTAGAATAGAGGGTCTTCCCTCTGGTATCAGAATCTGCTGGGGTAAAGAGGGAGAACCCTCATTTGCTTACTGGATTCTTCTTTGCACTGAAGAAATCTAATTCCTGTAAAAGAGCACTTTCCATTGTGCTCTGTGAGGAAGTTTGGAGGACAGGGAGGAGCAGGCGTGTAAGTGAGCAAGTGTAAATGTGTAAGTGCATCTTATACCCAAAAAGGATGTTTGCTATGGATGCAAAAGGAGGAATCACCTGAGTGGAACAGAAAAATTACTTGAGTAGAAGTATTTAACTCTGCTTGCTTAATTTGCTCATTCTCTGTCTGTACCCTAATTATTATAGAACTGTGTTCTCAGTCCTGCAGCTACCAAGCCCCTACAATTACCATTGTTTTTCAAAACACCCTAATTGTAATGGATAAAACCCCCAGCTCACCAGCCCAGTGTAGACCCTTTTCTCCTCAGATCTGGGGTAAACTGTGTGCTTTGTGGTGTTCTTACTTTGTATCAAGGTGGTTTACATAGAGACATTGACTCTGTACAACTAAACCAGAATGGGTTAGCCACACAATAGCTGCATTGCTGAAGCTAGTCTGTATTAATTCTCTGTGTGGATAAAATGCTAAACAATCTATTGTGGAGCTATTTTTTTTTTCCTCAAAAATTGCAAAGTCCAGCCTGCAAAACTCACGTTCCCCTCTGACCTTTGGGAATGGCAAGGTTATTATTTTGACAGTCAGATCCCATCCGTACTTGCTCCCTTGCCCTCTGCACACTTTGGAAAGTGTCAGCTGCAATGTTGGGGCAGAACAGAGGTAACTAAAACTTGTGGTTTCTCTGCTGTTACCAGTGTATTGCCATCTGGAAATCACTGAGGGAACCTGTTAATTCAATTTTATTACTGTATATTTTAAAGACTGTCAAAAAGCCCAGGGCTTTGGGACAGGTCTTCATTTTAGTTTAGTCTAAATCAAAATAAATAATAAAATCCTCATGAAGATGTACAGGCACTGTGAGATACTTATCCAACCTGACATAATGAAAAAATAAACTAATGATGTTTTATAGGCTCATGAAAAAAATATTTATGTACCTCATATGACTATGCCAATGAAGTTTTAAACAGGTTAGAAACAAAGACAGATGCCAATGATCATACCATATGAAAAAAAACAATGAAGGAAATGCAATTATGTCAAATTTAACCTCACCAAATCTGATTTAAGTGTATTGATCTCTACGTGCAAAATATACTTGATTCTCTTCTTAGACCAAGAAATATTGGTATACATTTGGCAAGTCCCTAGAGACAGACCAAAAAAAAAAAAAAAA
>VXBX01003997.1:1601212-1679039 GCA_013400415.1 Scytalopus superciliaris
AAAAAAAAAAAAGTAAAAATGTACACTGGATAAGATTTTTGGATCAGAATATGGAGTTTGGGAATGTAACTAAGCTTGAAATTAGGCTATTTTGGTCTGTGCAGCTATTTTTTTAGAGATACATCTGAGATAGCTGAGTGACTGTTAGAGTAAGGTCACCGAAAAGACAGGGCACTTGCAAAGTGAGCATGTGAAGCCACCTAAATGGAGCCAAGTGCTATGATGAGTACAGGTATATTTAAGTGTTCAAGTGTTTTAAGTGTTTGCCCAGGAAGTATGAATGTCTAGGAAAATTGGAGACATCAACAAATCCTCTACCTAGCACAGTATTATAGAATCACAGAATCAATTAGGTCAGAAAGACTTCTGAGATCTTTGAGTCCAACCTATGACTGAACACCACCATGCCAGTCAGACCACGGCACTCAGTGCCATGTCCAGTCTTTCTTTAAACACCTCCAGGGACGGTGACTCCACTGCCCATGGCAGTCCATTCTAATATCTAATCACTCTTTCTGTGAAGAACTTCTTCCTCATGTCCAACCTAAACCTCCCCTCGTGCAGCTTAAGACTGTGCCCTCTTGTTGCTGGTTGTCTGGGAGAAGAGACCAACGCTCATTTGGCTACAAGCTGCTTTCAGGTAGTTGTAGAGAGTGGTAAGGTCTCCCCTGAGCCTCCTCTTCTCCACAATGAACAATCCCAGCTTCCTCAGCTGCTCCTCATAGGACTTGTGCTCCAGCCCCTTCACCAGTCACGTTGCCTTTCTCTGGACAAAGTCACAAAGTCCATGCTTCAGGCCAGAAACAACTAGCCTGGGTTGTATATGTGTTTCTTAGATGGGAAGTACTTTTGGCACAGAGACACACTTCTTGATTTGCATGCCCTGCTAAAAAAGCCAGATTGGTAGCTCTAACACTAGGAAACTTTGGAATCAAAATGTACTACGTGGTTAGCTCCATAATGAAACACCCATGTTTTATCCATAGAGCAGCTGCCACACAGCCCCCAGTGAGCTCAGTGATGAGGCTGGTGAAGCCTCGGGGTGGCTAAGCAGAGCGTCTGTGCAAACATACAGGTGGGAGCAAATAATGGAGCATCTGGTAGATGGTACCAAGGAAAGGAAGTTTTGTCTTGAGGTTGTAAGAGTTCACTAGAAATACAGAAAAATGACTGACTCAACACATAAGCACTGACTACCACATAAGCATGTATCTTGCCTTGCAGTGTATTAGCACTATTTGCCTTTCTCCCGTAGACCGCACCAAATAACTAATGCATTCCCATAAGGCAACACTTCTCAATGGTTTTGGTGCTCTTCCACATCCTTTCTGAGGACTTGCTAAGTCCTGCAGTCAAATAGCACTGGCCTTCTGCCTTTTTTTCCTGAATCACAAACTGATGGTGCATTAAGAGACCGTTTAAAAATATTTACTTTTTTTCCATGACCTTGATTTCCCACAGAAGTGAATACATGATGTGCAAACATTAAAAATGTACACGTAAAAAATGGGAGAGAATGTGGTCTGGGCACCATGAATGAGCTGAACAATTGCCTTTAGAGGGGCAATTTATGATATGCCAGTGTTGATCTTAACACCACTGAGAAACACATCACATACTGACCTCGAGCTGAACTTAAACTTTGGACCAGCACAGCTTCTCTTAGCAGTGTAACCAGGAGCAAGAACATTTCACCTCTCCAGAACTTCTCTGGATCTGAGTTCTGGCTGGGAAAGAACACTATATCTGATTTATATCAGGGATGAGTTTTCTGTAAGTCAATGTATCTCTGAGAAGGATAATTTTTTTTTCCAACTTGTCTTTTATTTTAAATCAGACCTGCAAACTAGCTTGTAAAACAGTATGTAAAAGATTGCCTCGCATATTTCTGCCCATGGGAGATCTGTAGCTGGATTTTATTTTTTTTAATATCAGATTTGAAAATATCTAAGCAGTTGTGATTGTGACTGAGATTAACAGTTATGCAAAATGATCGCTTTCAGAGAAAAGTGCTGACCAGAACTCAGCAAGAATAAAAGGTTTGAGCTCTGATAGGTAATACAAATCTTTTGTGAAAAGACTGACAATGCTTATGTCTTACTGTGATTTACTTTTTTTAACCTCTTTTCTTCCCTTAAAAAAACACACCCCAAACAAAAATATTAAATAAACCAGAATTGCAACACAACACCTCAGCATATTTCAAACGAATGCAGTGAGCAGAATCCAGAGCAGAGTCCTGCCTGGTGGGCTCCTGTGAGCCCCTACACTGGGTGTTCAGGGTGGCTTATGAGCTCCTTGGTTCTTCCCCTCCTTTCCATGCACGTATCTATTTTCTAATTGCCCAGCCTGGACTAAGGTGGCTGTTTCTGGTCCCTTTTCCAGCCACGCCCTTTTCTGTAAGTGCAAGGTGACTGTGCAGTTTGGTCGGTTTGCTTCCTGAGCTGCTTTTAGAAAATTTGCAACTCTTTTATCAATCAGAGCTATGGGAAAAGCTGTCTATGTGTTCACTGGCAGAGCAAGCAACCCCGTTTCCTAGCACCTGAGCACTCTGACAGATAAAGCTGCAGCTGTCTCCTACCAGCCATGCTGGAATGACATACTGAACAAGAGAGTCTGTCTCCTCTGTCTTCTCCAGCGCTGGCCAAAAGCAGTCTGAAAATACAGTAAACCTTTATTTAACTCTAGATCAAAGATTACCTTATGACTCCAGAGAAAGTGAAGTCTCACTGAAAGCCAGGTGGTGCGGGTTTGAATGACAAGAGGAAAGATGTTGAAAAACAAATGGATGACGGAGTATTTACTTCGACTTGATGGACTTCACTGGTCTTAAAAAGCATGTGCTGTTTCCACCTTGCAGCAGTCAAAGCTCAATCCAATGTTATTTCTGTTTTCTGAAATGAGTTTAAGGTGCTTAACACAAAAATTTTAAAGGCAGTTAACAAGCTGTTCTGTTTTCTTTTGGGTTTTGGTTGTTTTTTTGGTTTGGGTTTTTTTTTTTGTAAATGCCTTTCAAAGTCCTTGTCTTTGTTTCCCCATTGCTTGCACATCTTATAGCAATTATAGCACCTCACAGGAAAAACTGAGCAACCTGATCACTACTTATGTCAGTGCACTCTAGAAAAGGACCAGCTGTGGTGGGCAAGCTTCTTCCCTCTCTTCTTTTACAGTCTCTGTTGTGATCAGGAGGACCTTTAGTCAGAGGAGGAAGATTCCCAGTTCATTTAAGCTTTGGGCTTTCTGGAGGCATAACAGAAGTATTTATTACTGTTCTTTGTTTTTAATGGCCTTACGAAAGGCCAGCACCTCCTCAAATGTTTGGTGGGCCTGTAGCCCAGTCATGAGTAATGAATTGTCCTTGACAAACTCTGATGTGAATTCAGCCCGCACAGGGAAGTTTGCTATAAACACAAATTCACTGGCTTCTCTTCTGACAGGTAGCTTTATCTCTCTCATAGCCTGAGCCAAAGAATCTGCTCCAAAGATCCCAAACTCCAAGACATACAAAGTTTCCATACAAACACTGCAGTTCAGGACTGTCTCTTAATCACCACTGACTGAGATGAGAATTAGAGTTGTGACCACAAGAGGCAAGAATGCCACATTAGAAAGGATGATGACAGAAAATACCTGGGGAACAGCTTCAGTTGAAAAGCAAAAGTAGCCTGTTTGGTTGCCCCCCTGTCTCTAGTGTCAGAGGATGTCACCTGTTGATGAGTCCTTCAGTTTGGCCATAGTCACTTCTAGCTCTGTTCTCCTGGTCTCTCCCATACTGTGGTCCCACTGCCAACAAGGCACGCAGTTCCCAAGAGACTTCCTGTTGTAGGATATTTTCCTTCCCATACAAAAGCACAGGTCCAAACTGTGCAGCTGTGATAGCCGTGGTAATAATTGGTTTTGAATCAAGGACTATCTGTCAGTTTTTCTAGATTTACTTTTTCAAAGTTTTGGGATTCTTTCCTTGCTTCACCTTCTATGCCTTTTTTAAAAGTAATTGAGTCCAAGTTCTATTAGCTAATCTTATTAGTTAACCAATTTTGGTGGTTTGTTGAACTTAAATAGGTTTTGGTGTTGTTTTATATAAAAGCATAACTCTGTGGACTCTGGGTTGCAGTTATGAGGTGTTAACAGGCCCTGGCAGAGGAATTGTGTTCTGGAGCATGCTAGGGTTTGTTTTGAGGCTTTATTTCAGTGCTTCTACACTACAGCTTGAATCTGTGTTCATCTGTTGTTTGGTTTTACTTCTGTGCCATGGCTTTCGCTGGCTTTGTTTCTGTTCAGCCAGGCTGAGAAGTTTAGCAGGACTCCTTCCATGCAGAAATGCAGCCATGTGGAGTCTTGAAGCAGCATTGACAGTGATTTGCTGATAAGTGTTGTGTTTCACTAGGGAATGAGCAGAATCGCTCTGGTCCTAACTTTGTTATGTGTTTGAAATTGTTAATGCTGGTAGATTTTACTCTTTCCTTGTTCCCTCTTGGGCTTCTTCTATTTGTTATAAGTATTTGCTCAAAAATTAACATGCTTGGGGTGTCCATAGGTTTGCAGTTTGTTCTGATCTGTACTGAAACTTTCTGTGATCTATGGCCCCCAGCACAAGGAATCGGCAAGGAAGTGCCTGAAATTATGGTTTGGCTACAGATACTCGTTCAGAGTCCCATCCCTCTGTTAATTTGCATTGCAGACAATAGGCCAGATCAGTGCAATTCCACTGAGCTTTGATTCAGTGGCCAAAAATTTATGCCAGCTGAGAATCTGGCCCAACGTCTTATTTATAACTGAGATCAAATTTGCAGAGAGAGGTAAGATCTTTTATTAGATCCCCTTGATTTATTTGAGGGAAGGGAAAAACAGAGAAGTTTTTGGGCACACAAGTTTCTTTTCAGGGAGAAGTATCTTTAGTATCCTTGTCTTCTGAGGATGCCACAGAAACTGTTATTAACAGTCTATCCACAGCAAAGAGGTGCATGGAAAAAAAGTGTGAATAATGATGAAGCACTGAGCTTTGTCTCCTGGGTCTTGCACTCTTCACCAGGCTGAATCCTCCCCTTTTTTTTGTAGCAGTCTTACCTGGGGAAAAGAAGACTTGTGGTCACCTCTGCCCATATCTGACTGTCTTCCATGCAGCTAAACTTCTTTCTAGAGCTGATACTTTTGCTAGGGTTTGTGTGGTAACTGTCCATGCCTTCCTGGGATTGCTGCTTCTCCCTTCCCTTGAAAGTAGGGAATGCACAAAACCGTCTTGCTAGGTTTAGATAGATGGGCTGGAGGCTGGGACTTCACTCTCTCCACCAGGTCTTAGTACAAGTCTTGGTTTGTTGTGCTGTCATACATCCAGCATTGCTGTTTGCACATCATAAGTAATCAGATGCAATTAGAAAATGTGAATTTGAGTGTGCTGTCAGAGCTATTAATTCATGACTGCTGTGAAGGGGACTTGAGAAGGTGGCCAAGGCTGCTGGAATGAGTGGGCAGTGCTGGGTGGGGCTGGATTCAGTAGTGGTGGCATCACAGAGAGCTTTCCCTGAGGGCACAGTGAGGTGAGGGCTTCTGTCTGTATTCTCCAGGCAAGCAGAGTTGCCAGATCAGTGTGTGAACACCAGGTGTAGGTCTGTGATTTTTTGGCTATGAGTATAACCGATGTGAGAGACCCCCATGAAGCAGAAATGGCAAAACTGGCTTTCAACGCTTGTGTGCACCAAGTGTTCAGAGTCCCATATATAAAGTGGGAATTTCACAAACCTCTTTGAGCAAGGAAACCACTTCCTCAGTTCCCCTAAGAGCAAGTGAAACCAACGCCTTGGCTGGGATCCTCATCGGCCAGGCTCTGCTGAAGATTTACTGCTCAGTCTGTCACCATGCAAACATCCCACCTTCTTTTCTGACACCCTGGTGGAGTTTGCTGCAGGGACCATGCCTAGATTTCTTTGCTGAATTGATCTAGAATTTAATAGGTGAAATGATGGAGAGAGCTCAGACCTAAACGTGGGGGGTACAGGAGGAATAAATCTTTGTTCCCCCCTTCCTGGCCAGATGCACCATGAGCCTGACAGACTTATGATTTTATACAGAGAGCAACATATGCTACAGCTTTTATTTCTCTAACCATTAATCAAAAGGTATTTTGTATAAACAAGGAAATTGCCAGCTCTGGCCAGTGTGGGTGGGCTGACAGAAAGGCTTTGCAGCTCTCTCCAGCACAGACAATCTTCACCAGGCACTGGCCCTGGTAGCCAGCAGCAGCTGTAGGGACCATACGCCAGCATGGGTGGGTGTGCAGAGCCGCACACCGCGCTCCAGCCTCAGTGCTGGCAGGGGCGAGGAGAGCTGTGATTCCAGCTAGCCCAGAGAAACACTGCTAAGGACTGGCAATAGTGCTGTTTGGGCAGAGGCAAACCCTCTTGCATATGTCTGGGCTCTTTCTCTGCATGGGTTGTAGCCTGGGTTATGTCTGCTCATTTTGCTATGATATCAGACCTGTGATTTTTTTCTTAGTTGTGCCAAAGAATGCAAAACTGCAGACAGGACAGCACAGTGCACATTAGGAAGCAGCTTCTTGCCCACAACCCAAAATATGGTAGGAAACTAGAATGCTAAGAATACTTTCCCTTGGTGCAGGGGCAGGGGTGACATGAGCCAAGTTCTGGCTGTGGAGTGCATGCCGGCAGCGAGCTGGAAGGGAAGTGCTGGGCTGGAAGGCTTTTCATGGAAACCAAGCCACAGGTACTTTCCACCCCATGTGAGTCTCTGGGAGAGGAACAGCCACATGGGGCCGTGCCACTGAAGGGATGCTTGAGCACCTTTCTCCAGCAGGTTTTCAGGCTCTGCAAGGGTGCCTGCTGTGAGCAGCCTGTGCACAGACAGCTTCTGGGGAGCTGGCAGGAGAGGACAGCAAAGCTTCACAGCATCAGAGTTATTCCTTGAAAGGAAAACATTTTATTGTCCAGTTTTATGCCACTATTTGGTGCAGTAGTAATTTATCTCAAAGGACTGTTTCCAGGCTACTGATGTCAGGTGATGTGAAGCTGCAGCCGGGCCAAAACTCTGGTGCCAAGGTGGTTTTGAATAGCAGCCAGTGAGAGCAAGTGCCAGGGTGATAATGAAACACTGCTTCTGAAGGCACTTTCAGGAATTAGTAATCTATTTTAATTTTAAGAAATCTGACAGTTTTGTAAGGATAATTTCTAGACTGCTGGGGTAAATCTACCAAAGAGCAAATGCTCTGGTTCTCTTCTAGAAATATTCATTGATTAATTTAAAATACCAGACTTACAGTAGGATTGATAATGTCTGTATTACAGCAAGAAAAATCACGCATCTTTATTATTGGTATCTTCATCTACTGGGAAGGATCCCACCAGCTACAGATTCTCTTTTGACTCCTGTACTTACCAAAAGCTCATCAGTGAAAAATGAGGCTAATGTGAATTGTGAAGAAATACACCACTGGGACAGCAATCCCACCCCCCCTTGCCTAATTCCAGCTGTTCTATGGTGTTAGTCTGGTATGGGAATGACAGTACTGCTACATTTAATTTCCCCAGAAATCATCATAAAAGGAGGGGACAGAGGGAAATTAATTCAGCCATAGAAATTGCTCCAGCACAGTTGCCCTTTTATGTTTTCTGCTTAATTTGTGCAACTTTAAAGGGTTACAGAAAACTTAAGGGTATATCAAGAGAGATCGGCCCAAAGTAGCGAATTTCAGAGCCAAATCTTGATACCCAAAAACTTGAGGAGATTTTTAGATCTGGATTTTATTTAGTCTGTTCTAGAAGTATTTCAAAACATGCATAGAGGCCAGGCTTGCATTCCTCAGCATCTCAAAATTTAGTGGTAGTTACTTTGTAGTGAAAGCAGATTTATATTTTGGTGGTCTGGAAGTGACTGATTTGCTGAACATCAGATGATAGAATTTGCTATAACAAATTGTTGGATCGATGATCTAACACGCAAGTATGCTGTTACTGACAACATGTGATGATTCAAAGGCAACAAACACATCTTGCTGTGCCATCTCTTCGGGAATAATTTCTTCCTGACACTTCTAGTGATCATCTTACACCATGAAGCATGAGATTTGATTACTGATACTTTAGCATGCATAACTACAAGGTTGTTATTTTTAATGGAGTGGACAGCATGTCTCGTGAGAGTTATAAACACATCGTGTGCATTTGAAATACAATTGTAATGACTTGGCTTATTCTAATGCAGAAGGCTTTGCCCAATTTGATTAGCTGATGAAAACACAGCATTGCTCAACAAATCAGCAGGATTCATAGTTAACATTTTTCATGAAGTCACAATGTAAGGTAGGTAGTTTTCTGCTCAGTAATACGTCTACCTTGAGTAGCAGCAATTTCTGCTGAGAATGTTAAGCTTGGGAACAGCAGCTTGGAGTTGGATGTACCAGAAATATCACTTTTGTATGTCTTGAAGTGAGAATTGCAATGACAGAGTACTATGATTTGGAGTGATCTGTCATTAAGTAATGAATTATCCGTCACCCCTTTTGGCCCTCCCTTCCATGGTGGTAATTTTGGCCAACTACCTTGCAAATCAGAAGGACTGGTCTTTCACAAACATTTTTCTTGTGCTATTTATAACTGCTCCTTCAAAAGGCAATGCCAGCTAAGTTCAATCTTTGATGCTTAGGTGTTTCAGAAGTAGCACCATACTATAATTTCATGTGCTGCCTCTGGAATTTTCCAGTTTGCATCTATGTAATGTACAAGTGGTATCTCAGATTAAACAACCAGTGAGCAGAGACTGACTGCTGAGCAGCTTCCTTCAGCTTGCTGCACCCTGGTATCAAGTTTTAAACTGTGGTTGACTCCAGTTACCAGCTATGAAGGTGGGCAGTCAGGAACTAAGTGTGATGTTGCCAGCATCCCCTTAATGCAGCTCTTTAAACGTAAACACGGTTGCAGCAGTTGATTTTCCAAGCCAGTTTTGTTACGATAGTGCCCTTTGGTAGATGTGTCCTTCTCTGGAGATAATAAAACCCCACCTGGAGGTGATTTATTCTGAGCTCAAAGGCTGCATGAGGTGTAACCTACCTCTGCTTCATTTTTTTTTATCTGATTCTGAAATAAAAGAGCTAAAATAACTTCAGAATGGACTATTAGCACAATCCAAACCTATTTTTCTCATATTGTTCATGAACAATTTCAGTGTGGACTGTGTGGGATTAGCTGCTGAGCTGTACTGTCCACATGGGGTGACAGTAAAGGTGAGGATTTTTGTGGCTTTCGGTCCTGTGCCTGGTTCTGTAGTTTGATTTCCCAGAGCAATCAATTCGAGGCTATAGAGAACCAGAGTGCCAGATTTACACCCTCTCTGGTGTGGCCTACACCTGGAGCACGCACAGTGCATCAGAATGTGCTTTTGTGATTAGATGTGGTGTTTTCCCAGTGAATTGTTTCTCTGAACATCTTTTCTGGTTACTGGATGGATGCTTTGTCCTCTTGCACAATAACAGTATTGAAAACTTGGTATAGGGCTGTATAGGGTGTGCTATATATATATATAAAGGGCTATATAGGATCTACAGTTTCAGTACAGGGCTGTGGTTTGACAGATACATGACTAAATTCTGCCCTCCCCTTATTTCACTATACAAGCAACTTTTAAGTGATGACAAACATTTGACTTACTCTGTGTAAGCTGATGAATGCATATCATAGACAGAAAACAGGAAAACTAAGTTCATATTAACACTGGTGCTGCAAAAACTGGGTGGGCTGCTGTTGGCAATGCTTTCTATCTAAAATGAGCTTTTGAATTTTGAAGTGGCAGTTTAAGCTAACAGGCAAGTCTGTTACTTTAAAGAATATGGGGATGCCTCAACCACTAAAAAACCAGTCCTACTGGTAAAGATAATATTCTCATCAATCTTCAACATATGGTAAAATCCTTTAACTTTTGGGTTAGTTCCAAGCCTGGGGGGATGTATTTTTCTTTTGGCTCTTCTTCTCAGACAAATGATTCAAATAGGAAAGTCCTACAGAGTCCTCTCCTGTCCTCTCTGATTTCAGCCATGATCTTATAGCTGGCCATAGTATTTGCAATTCATGGGAGCCTTCTTATGCCCCCTCTTCTGCCTGGCCCATCCTCAAAAGCTTGAAGTACCTGAATAGATGAAGTTATTGGGGAAAAAAAAAAATTAAAAAATCACCTTTGGCTTGGTCTTGCTTGCTCTTATCACTGGATCATGTAGCAAGCAACGAAACTGTTGGCCCACAGCTGAACCCTCTTCAGCTCCTTTTCAGAGCTGAGTGTGTGTGGGTTGGACTGTGTTCTCCACCCAGAAGATTTTTGACCTTCAGTTTCAGTGAAACTAAATAGAAGTTGTAAGCTGCCTACATTTTATTGGGTAGTTTTTTTCTCTCTCTTCCCATCCCCTCACTTCTTTTTGATGGCCTTCTTGTTTAGTGGTTTTTGGATCCAGTCTCCACATTTATAGATCTCAAGGGAATATTTTACCCACATGTCTGCCTACCCATAACAGCAGGTTTTACAAAGACCTGTAGCATTTAAAATGTAGCAAAATGGAATTTAAAAACAAATTGAATCACACCTTGTGGTCACCTCAATCCAAATGCTGCAAGTATTATACAGCTATTATACAGAATATTCCTCAGATATGCAGACCAAATGTTCTGTGTCTGTTTCACTTTTTCTTAATTTCACCTTATTTGAAATTAGAGTGATAATGTATACAAAGCATGCGTGTCTACCCCTGTCTGGAACGATTTCAGTCATGTATGAATTTATATTGCTTTTTTAATACTGTTGATAGGTGATAGTTTTGTTTCTAGGCCATCTAGGGGATATAGAAGGTGCATTACACAATATAATCAATGCAGTGGCTGAGATCACATTCACGTGAGTTTACTAATAAACTGATGTTGCCAGATGCATGCAGAAAATTATGAAAAGCCAAAACATAAGATGTCTTGTAATCAGGTTTCTTTTCTGGACTCGATGTTGAGATCAGTTATTTATTTGTTATCTAATGTAGGTGACAAGTGACATGAGTGGTGTTAAGGTGCAGTACTTACAGGGCCCTTCTGGACACTTTTTTAGTTGATTTTTAGTGGTCAGCCCCTTGAAGGACCCTGTGCTTTAACTCTTAAAGGAGACTTTTGTGTTTCTGGACCACCAAAGCAATCTTGGACAGTATTTATTCTCTTCTGGATAGAAGTGTTTTTGAGAGACTGCTAATACGAGTCATCTTGCTCTCTTATCACCACTCAAACCTTTCCAGTTCACACCAGTAAACCTGCTCATACTTACTATGGCAGCAGTAACAGCCACAGGGGAAAAAACCTAGCCTTTTGTGCCAGAGCATAATTTTGTAAGTCCCTGCTTCTCTGCCTGCACCCGTGTGGTTTAGTGTTTCAGACTGTTTCATTAACCTCTCTTTTGACAGCTCCTTAGCTTAACAGTGGGCAAGGCTACAGCTGCAGTAGGGGTGTCTGAAATTCTCCCTGATGCAAAGAAATCCTGCAGCTCACCTGCTGCCTCCTTACTATGAAATGCTGCTTCTATTCCCCAGTAAACCAGTCGATTTGATAAAAGAATTTCTAGTTATTTATTTTTATGTCTTTCATTATTGGTTGTTCATAATCATTCACAGCCTTCCTAACTTTCATGCCCTAACATTTTATTTGTTCTAGTGTGTATTCCCTTTCTATTGGCTTCAGTTGGGCTGAGATTTTGCCTTTTTTTTCTTTTTTTAAAGCACCTGTTTGGCTTGAACAATATCTTGCCATTTAACCATTTTATTACTTTTCCTAATACTTTCCTGCCTCCTCCCTGCAACGCACACCTCTTTTTTTTTTTTGGTGTGTGCTCTCCATGATTACATTCAAATAGCTTCCATGCTGAGTCTAAAGATTTTAATTTCCTTCTTTTAAAGTACTTTTAATATCTACTGCACTTAAGCATGAAGTTTCTCTTCTGTGGTGCTTGTTGATTGCAATGAGCTCCTCTCTGGGATGCTGAGTTACAGCGTGACCTCAGCCACAACAGCTGGGTCCTCCCTGACCTCCTCCTGGTCACCTCTTCCCTCTGCTTCAGCCTGCTCCATGGCTTGGATTAATGAATCTGATGGAAAACTGCCCTGGAGGGAGTTTTCTGACAGCCGTGGTGGATGACAAACAGATCCTAAGCTCTAGCACCTGGTGCAGGACTTGAAGTGTCTCAGTGTTTCTTGCCTGACTCCTTAGACAGAGCTGGGTTTGGTTTCAGGTCCTGCCTGTACCTGCACGCTACTAGAAGTTGGATGAAAAGGTGTGGGGTCACCTGATGTACCTGGGAGCAGAACAAAACCTGTTTAGCCAAAATCCTCATTCCTCTGTAAGAGCTGTGGTTTGACTGGTGCTTTGAGAAGTGCTAGAAGGTCTTGGGACAGCAAATTCTATGAACAACTCTGAGCTGGCAGCAGCCTGTCTGCAGGGATCCTGCCGCTAATTACCCGCACCATGCCCAGACCATAAATGTGCTGTTATGGGGGCACAGCAAGTCAATTGTGAGGATGGTGCTGACGAATAAAATCATAAGAGCTCTCCACAGTCTTGCAGGCAGACTAATTGGAATCGAAAGATCTGGAAACAACAGAAATGGGTGATGTGCACTGGCTTTTGTTTTTATTTTCCATTGGTACTTTTTAGTTTTTCTTACTACTAGACTGCTAGTGATTACACTACAGGAAAAAGCCAAGTGCGTATTTTAAATCTCCTTTTGCGTTACTAACACCCCTTTATTTTCTCTGGATTGGGATTAAGATGAAATAAACTACCTCTGAATCAAAATAACTGGGCACCTGGAAATTTGCATCAGTAACTTCCTGAAATGATTTTACACGGTTTGTTTATACCATGCAAATGTGCTATACTAGCACCCCACTCAGCCTGTACAGAGCCTGGATACCCATTGGCAGCGGCCTCTCTGGGGTCCTGGCTATCCATGGTACAAAGGATACTGGGATCAAGAGAGGTGTTTTCTTAGCAGGTGCCCTGTGTGCTGTCCTTTCTTCCCTTATGTGCATCTCTTGGGTGAGCTCAATGCAGCAGAGGCTGTTTCCAGTCACATAACTAGCAGCACAAAGACTCATTGGGATAAACAGGAAAACCTGCCTTATTTCTCTGGAGTAGGTATTTTGCCTTTGTCACCAGGTTTGGTGACTCCACCTGGCCTCAACTCAGGAATGAAATGGGAGTGGTGACGTTGGAGAAATGGATAACTAATATTAGGAGAAACTTTTTTGGTGGGAAAAGCTGTGGGTAGATTTTGTAGTTGTCCAAGACTGGCACAGTAAGAATTCAGGTGGGGTTGCCTGAGTGTGTGGTGGTGGTGTGTGTGCTGCAGGCTTTGAGCTTCACTGGTATCAAAGAGGTCAGCAGAGACTAACAAAATGGGAAAAGCCACTTTGGAGTATGTGCATCCGTGCGGGAGAGTTTTATGCTGCTCCTTTCAAACCCTCATTTTGCATGTTTCTGGTGTTTAATGAAAGGTAAGAACTGGTACTTGGAGGTAGAAAATGTGAATGTAAAATTGGGGAAGGAGAACACTGGCTTCTCCTCCTCAAAATGTCAAGAGACTTTTGGTGGAAAAGGATGAGCTAGTCTTAAATTTCAGTGGTATAACTCCAGGAAATTCAGGAAACTTGTGAACTTGGCAGGGTGGTGGTAAAATCTAAACAAAGATTTCAAAGTATATATTTCTCAGGTTTTAATGTAGATCTTTTCTAGAGTCCAAATCTTTCCTATCAAGGACTGAATGAAGGAAACAGATGTCTGTGCTTTGCAGAACTGGATCTGAATTGTGCAGTTCCAGCTTGGCTTAGTTTTTCTTCTCTCTGCATTGTTAGCTTGAAAAAGTCTAGCTCTGTTTTTAGTTCTTCACTTACTTTTTTGCCATTCTCAAGTGCCAGAGCACAAAGTTTTAGCCTTAAACAAATTTTTGTAATCAGGTTCCAAACCCCTTGAACAAATTACTTCATTGAATGTACTGGTAAGCCTTTGACTGATGTGTGCAAGCAGGGGCTGCAATAATCCATAATGGCACTGAGTGCTGTGACTGTTCTCTGTTACTATCCAAAGGAAATCCAGAGTGTAGGAGAAGAGGAGAACTTTAGGCAGTGACAGTTTCCCCAGGGCCAATGGGACTGTGTTTGCTAGAAGACTCCCTTGACTGTTCTTGCAAGATAAGGCATGGAAAATAAATTATAGTTATTTGTAATGACTCTCTTATCGTTGCAGCAAAGCTATGGCCAGTTAGGAATTGTAATGAGTTTAGGTGTCCTAAACCTCCTTAGTTTTGTTACATTCCTATGCCTGAAGAGTTTATTTAATTGAACTGCTGCATTTTTATTACCAAACTTCCCAGGCTTCAGTGTAGCAGGAGGCAGTTCACAAGCAGCAGTGTGCTAGGAGAGCATGCAACAGCTTCAATTTTTTCAGATTCCCATATGTTGGCCTTCCTCCTCTGCCACCCCTGTCCCTCCAGAGGTGCCTCTGGGTTAAAGTTGAATTGAAAAGTAATTTATATAAATGCTTTAGCATGCCCCAGTCCCACAGGCAGTGGGCAAGGTACCAAACTTCCAGGCGTTTTCAGAACAGCCTGAGGATGGCGTGCCACAGCGCTGCTGGCTGCAATCTCAGCTTGCATGCTTTTCTTCACCAACACTGTAATTCCTGCTGTACTTTAAACAAGAACAGACACTGTACTCTAGGCTTCCCTTCATAAATATATTTAAACCGGGCCAAACTCTTTCCTCAGTGGCACTGGAGTAAATCAGAAGCAATTTCACTGACAGCCATGAACATCGCAGTGAACTTACACCAACTGAGGGTAGAAATCAGACTGCTCTGTCTGCCTGTGTATGTGAAAGCTGTCACTGCCAACCATGCTGAAATGCTCATTTTCTGCAGCACATGGATAGCATTATTATTTCAGACTTTGTTTGGGTGGAAGTCAGTGGTTAAACACCTGAAATCTCAGTAGACAAAAGAGAAGACTATAAAGTTTTATGACAGTGGAGTAGGAGATTGCAACATGTAGGTTCAATTAGAAAAAAAATCAGAAACTATGTTATATTACATACTTTAGAGGTTTTGTCACTGAGTTGATTAGTATGACTTAGTTATTAGCTGTTACTAGAAGCTTTCCACTGAGAAATGGAATTAGAAATGCCAGTTGCTGTATTTTTATTTAAAATCTTGTTGAATTCATCTCAGTCTCCCAGACGCACAGAGAATGAGTCCTAAGGCTGTTTTACAGGTTTAAATATTTGCCTATTTGTTTTTTTGGGAGAAAATGCAATCTGCAGAGAGAAAACCAATGTTTTGTAACAGCTGGGCTTCAGATGCACACACAGAGCAGAAAGGGCCAGGGGCTGTCAGCCACGTTTGTCCTTGGGCAGCTGTAATTCTGGTGACTGGGACACTCATTTTCCCAGGCCAGTGCTAGTACATTTCTAACTCTCTACAGCACTCCCTGACCTTCCCATATCCCTTTGGTTTCCCTGCGCTTTTCTCTGCAACCCTTACAATTCTCTTTCACTCTGCATGCCCTGTCCAAGCCCTGGGATAGGTGCCCTGACCACTAGACAAAGGCAAGGGATTAGGTATGAAAACATGCATGTTTTCTCACATGCACAGGAATTCACAGGTAGATGTATTCCTGAAGCATATTTAACATATCAAATGCTTTTTTTAACCTTGCAGCTAGATCATAAATATTTTTTAAGAAAGCAGTTGGATTTTTGTCCAGTCTCTGGACAAATGCAGGCATGTTCAGTGCCAGCACATACTTGAGAAGGTGTCAAAATGGTGGTGGAAGGTGTTGATATGACGCATACCTGCAGACCTGACTCTGAAATGCAATTTCTGTGTGTCTTTTTGACGACTAAATTTGCTACTCAGAAAGGCCTAACATCAGAACAAAAGGGAGCCTTCAGCCTGACTGCACTGCATTCCATCAGAAATACAAATCAATGTTTTCAGGCAATCGTTGTTAGTATCTATCCAGTCCTATCCCTGTACAAAGTGCTCTGCTTCTCCCTCCTATTTCAGTATCTTACCCTGTGTATCTTTAGCCAGTACAACCAGTGACATCCAGCTTCTACCTGACTTGGGTGCCCTTAGGTCTGTTCTCTTGGTGATGGCATTTACAGACAGCAAAAGCACAGCAATTTGAGAGGATAAGTTAAGAATTAAGATAAGCTTTTGAAAGTGCAGTAGCCCCCACATCAGCCCATCCCAGTGAACTGGACTTGTATTGGTTGCAAGGAACAAGCCTTGATGTTCCTCCAGTCCCTCTTAAGGCAAGCAGCTGGAGCTAATGGGCCAGCAGTGGGATAATGTCAAGCCTTGCTTTTTGACCTGATCATAGGAGTCCTTAATTTAAATATAAAACATTGATAATGTGAACCTTCAATTGCTTTCACTTTTCTAGTTGAGCATGGTGTGCCCAAGGGAGAGTCGTGGGTGTTCAGGAGTTCGCTGGAAATTTTACTTTATCCATTTTTATTACTGGCTGAAAAGTACTGGGCTGAGGGGATTTTTTCTAGTCATGTTTTTGCTGGTGAAAAAATACAAAGAAAAGA
The DNA here is from genome assembly GCA_013400415.1 of Scytalopus superciliaris. Classification (NCBI taxonomy): domain Eukaryota; kingdom Metazoa; phylum Chordata; class Aves; order Passeriformes; family Rhinocryptidae; genus Scytalopus; species Scytalopus superciliaris. The sequence goes on from VXBX01003997.1 coordinate 1,617,828, forward strand.
AATTCCTTTTGACATGGGAAATGATGTTATATTTTCTTTAATAAAGAGTAAATTTTATTGTGCACCAAGCCAATCTATAAATGTGATCTCTGTAACTAGCAATTTTTAATTACAAGGGGAAAAACAGGATGAGTTCATTAATGCTGTGAAAAAGAACAGTGACCTACCTGCCAAACGGCAAGGTGGAAATAATTAATCTGGTCAATTAAAAAGAAACTGATAAATTAAAATGCAAAACCTTCCATGTGGCGCATTAAATTAGAGAGTTGCAATTTCCAGAGTGTGTGTTTATTGTCAGACCTGATCCTTTCTTTTCTTGCTTGACTTGATTTTGTGTTTGGCAAGTCCTGTTACTGAGTTGTTTGGTGTTCTGGGCTACCATATAAATTCATACGCCCAGGCATATTTTGCAAAAGAGAGCTTGCAAGATCAAGCTCTTGATGAAATCCAACTGATGAAATGCACATGCCTTGTTTTTATTGTTGTATTACGAACCTCCATATTCCCTTTGCTTTGCTTGCTTCCTCTCCGTTAAATGTCACTTGCCTTTCCTTGGGCTTTAGGTGACCCAGGCAGGGGACTGAATTGCTGGGGTCATCTCAATCAATTTATGACCTTAAAAATCTGATCCACACAGAAACTACCGAGCTGCTGGAGCTGAACCCTAAAGTATACAGCATATTTGCTCCACAGAACTGGAAATAGTAAAACAGTTTCTTTTCTATAAATACCAGTAAATCCTCTTGACATTTACAAGTACATAGTATTTTTTTTACACACTGCATGATCTCAGAAGTGCTTAACAGATCAGTGAACTGTGTATCTGCTCAGCATAGGTAACTACAAAGCCATTATGTGCCCTGCAACATCCTTCACAAAAGCTCAGGACATTTGCATTAGCTCCTGTCCATCTCCAGGCCATAAATTGCAGTAAGAAATATGGTCTACTTACTGAATGGCTGACCAGTGCTCCAGTGCAGCCTACAGGAAAATATGAATGTTATTGTTTACTTTAACTAGGGCATATATCATACAGAGCCAAGGACTTCTCGTTTTTTAAGACGAGAAGTGCTCTTGTCAGAAATACTTTGGGGCATGTCCCATTGCTAGGGAAAAATCAAACTGAAAACCAAAAGCTAGGCAGAGGATGATCTGAAAGTTTTATGTCTGAGGTGTTAGAACTGGCAAGCATTAAAAATACAGGGGGAGAGCCAAGTCAGATGTTTCTGTAATGTGGTAAAAATAACCAGTACATGTTATAGCCTCTTCAGAAGGTGTGGGTTTGCCGTGTGAGAGGGAACAGCGCTAGATGGAATAAACAGCTGTGGCCAGAAATAAAATTCCTGGCAGTTCAGCAGCTCTGGTCCTCCTTCTCCAGAACTACAAATCACCAGGGGGATTTCCCTCACCCCAGCTCCTGCCAGCAGCTCTGCAAAATCACCAGACAGCCCCCACCATGTGGTTTTAACTTCTGAATGCTCTTATTTGTTGATTAGATTTCCTCAATTAAATCCTTAAGACATTATGATTCAGAGCTGAATTATACACTCTGTTCCCATTCTTCTCATCTAAACCAGCATATCATTGCCTCTGTCCAGCTGGGTATTTCTTCCTGGACGAGGGGGCACAAGTAGCTCCTATCATTGACCAAATACAGGGGTGCAGCTTCAAAGGGAGCAGCACAAAAAAGGGTGTGAGGCAAGGGATAACAAATATATTTACTGTAAATGAGCACAGAAAATGTAAAATCTGCCCTGGGGTGTGAAACTTGCAAAACTCTGTTAAAACCATGAGGTTTCTCAACACATCTGTCAGCTTCTGCTGTAAGAGCCTTATAAAAACTGAGGTGGGTGTCATAGCTGCATGATGAAAGCTATCTCAGCTAAGGAGATAAGCCTTCAAAAGCAACTAAAAGGTTGCTGAGACCAGATATGTATTAGAGGCTGTCCTGACATTGCAAGTTGTACAAGCATTGCCAAAGTCAAGGGAAATCCCAGTACCCCAGTGTCCACCCAGAGTGGCTTTACCATGCTCTGAACTTTGTCCAGCTGGCTTGCAAGGCTTGCTCTCCTCTCATTCCTCTGTCTGTCCCACCAGCCTGTGCCTGGGCAGTGTTGTGTCTCATGTACAGTCCCATCTCAGATTCAGATGTCCATCCAAGATGTGTGATGAGACCATGGTGTGCTTCCTGAGCATGTAATGAAGTGCTCTCCTTGTGTGTCATGAGCTTAGGCTCTGTAATGGAACCCACACTTCCCCTCCTCATCCCCATGTGTTTTACCACAGTGCTTTGCTGCCACAACTGATGGTCATGGATTTGGTGAGATGAGCTCTAGCACTACACGTAACAGCAGAACAGCCTTAGGAATAAACAAATCCCAATCTGTGTTTCATGACAGCCCCTGTTTTCAAACCCACTATCCAAGGATTCAAGAAGGGAGGGTTTAAGATGGACAATAAACTAAACTGTCAACAGCCCAGTAACCTCAGCATCCCATTTCCAAGGCCCAAAGCAGGAGGTGAAGGTGTGCTCAGCAGGCATTGGAATGCTGCTGTCTGGTCCTTGGAGCTGTAGCCTGGCCACCTCCTCGCCCTGCAAGGGGTAAGCAACCTTGCAATGGCACTATGTACCCCTGGTGCAGGTGTGCACTTTCAGGTGGTGTCTCAGCATGCCATATCCTAAGGCACAGATTCCCAAAGATATTTGGGAACCTCTTGGTGAAATAGTGAGACTCAGGTGCCTACACGCCACGCAGATCTTGGCCCAAGGGCTCTGTTGCTTCATCCACAGTTGCTTCACCCCTGTCCTTGGGCTAGAGAGGGAAATGGCAGAGGGCATGCGATGATTATTAAAAGCCACTTCAGCACACAGAGTATGGGCTCAGGTCCCACTTCCCTGTCCCCAGGGGTGGGAGAAGAGCTGCTGCCCACTGCACTGGGAGCCATCCCTACTCAGGGTACCCCTATGGGTGTCCCTGGCCGTGGTCAATCCCTGCTGGGCACCAAAGGGGAGTGGATGGGAGCACACACACAGCAGTGGCCAAGCATCAGTATGGCAAGGGTGTGATCTAAATCTGAGCTGCGTTTGGCCTTCCCTGCTTATGAAAGTTTGTATTTTTACAACAGGCTGTGCTTCCTTATGCTATCTACAGCCTTTCTGTCCTGTCACACCCATGCTGTACTTGTCCTCATTTCCAAACCTAAACACATGCCTCTGAGCAAGCTTCCAGGCTGTGGTATGTTTTATGTGTCTTTATTAGCTCCAAAACTGGAGTGAGATTACACGATGTCTGGATTTCCTTGCAGTCAAACTTAATATCCTGAGAAATGGGAAATTTTACTGAAATCCTGCAGCACTGGCCAGGATGTGGGAGGGTCTATCCTGCTGTTTCCATGCCTGTGTTGTTGCCATGGATGTGCAGAATTATCTGGCTTGATTTTTTGGGACAGGGGAGGGGGGTGATGAGTGATGTCATTTTTTGTGTATGAGGGTGGGGCAAATGCCCTTTAATTTTGCCACTGCCCAGTTTAAATTACTGTAAAGTTCTGATGAGAACTCAGGATGTGTAAATCTGAACAAACCTAAGGGGGAAAAAATTATGGTGAAAACATGTCACATGAAAAAGGTATTCAACCTTCTGAGTACTGTGCTAAAACAAACAGGAATAGCTGTAAGCAATAATCAGAAGGATATGAAATGTATGCAGGTTCTTAGCTAGCATAAATATGCATTGCTTCAGGGGAGCCAGGCAAGCCAACATCAGCTGAGGATATTAGCTGCGTGTCGCGGACTGGAATATTTCTGTGAAGAAGAAAGGAGGTGGCTGTTAGCAACTGCATTTGTAGGCAGAATCCTGGAGAGACAGAAGTGAATCCTGTGTCCACTGCAGCCCTTGAAGATTTTATCCCATTCCAGTGCCCTTGCTGCTGTCAGTGCCCCTGTTTGGCTGCTCCCAGTCTGGTCTTCATTTCAGATGGGAGAAAAGGCACAGTGTTTCTCCCTGGGGAGCTCTGCCCTGGGCTCTGCTGTATACGCAGGATGCTGGGGGAGGGAAGCTGCTGGAGGGTCTGCATCGGGAGCATTAAGCTGGTCCTGACGGCTGCACAACCTCACGGCATTATCCAGCTGCAGGGCTGCTGACACACCGACAGGCTTGAAATAACCCTCCTGGGAGATCCCCACCTCTGCTCTCTAATGAGGACCGGCAGGCTCTCATTTACTCTCAGGGCGTAAATGCAGGAGCAAAGAGCCCTCGGGAGGGCAGTGCCAGGCTTACTCTCCAGGCTTCAAGTAAAGCTCCCACTGAATGAAATCTGTCACAAATCCTTATTAAATGGAGATGCAGTTATTGACAGTGCTATAGTAGCGCCCAGGAAGGCTCCTCCAGGACTGCATCAGATTGCAGGGGTTCGAGCACAGGTGGTGAAGAAAATGGCAGTCAGGAAAATGTGTAAATGAATCTGTCTTTGTTCAGTGTCAGGAAATTAATACCAGCTTCTTCAGGCATGGGAAATGACACTGGTTGCCAAATACAAACTGCTCTGGATTTCATGGGAATAATTATGACAGTGAAATATTTTCTTAACTTGACCTTGGGCCACATACTAAATGGAAAGAAGTAAATTTGGCACTACAAATGCAAACTGAGCCACAGTAACTTATACCTATGGAGGGTCTGGCCTTACAGCCCCTGTCCCTGCCCCACAGGGCCAAATCCTGCTGTCACTTGCACTGGTGTAAATCGGACTGTGTTTTGCTGAATTGCAGGGAAGTACTGGGGCTTGCCCTGGGTAAGTGTGAGCATGATTTAGCGCTTGGTGAGGACAGCTGCCTCGTGGAGGTCAGCGATGTCCCGACTGAGCAAATCACCACTCATGTGGAGCTCACATAAGAGCACTGTAAAGCAGAAAAGCAGTGGTGAGGCATAAAGTTATGCCCTGCTGGGAGCACTAGATGGGGCTTGCTGGAAATGTGGTCTGAGGTGACAATTGGGCACCGCAGAGTCCTAACTGGAATTGTATCCCTTTTTGCGGACAAGCTATTGGAGATAGCGATCCCCTTCTGAAGGGCTGAGCAAACATTCACCAACAGCCAAAATGAAATCTCAGTTTTTATAGCTCTGGTTTGTACTTCTGGCTGTTTTCAAGGCGTTGATTACCAATCCAGTCATGCTGTTTGCATCCTGCCTCTGACCCGTCCTTGAGTTCAAATAAATAGTTATTGGCATGATTATATATATCTTTGTAGATGTTCTCACCCGAGATTAACACCTGATGGTGTTCTAACAACAAACAAAGTGATAGTGCTGGTAAATAATCTGTTTTGCATTCTGATCCTTGGCTCATTCCCCCCCAGTTTAAGTCAAGCATAACTTTAGAAGAATAAAAAATATTATAGCACTCTGTTGGTACAACAGGGCAACCAACCTGAAGTCAAACCAGCTTATATTTTCATCAGAAAAAGGGAGAACATATCAGACATTAAAAAAAAAAAAATACTTTAGGAAGAGAAATAAAATGTCAGCCTACTTTTGGTTTACTTTTCTGCTGTAATTTCATGGCAGAAATATTAAGCAAGTGTTGTCACATAGTTTGCCTTCTTCATTATCCTGAGCCAAGGCTGATTACATAGGTTAAAACTCAGAATGAAAGCACTAGTTGTTTAGGTTTCTTCTGTAAGTATACGTCTATTTGGAAAATGGAAATTAGAGAAATAAATTCTGCTGAAGTTGGTACAATCTTAAATTGCAGGAGACTAATACACATCCTCAGTGTTTTCAAATGCAAAAGATAGGAGCGATCTATTTAATGTGTCTCCCTAGGGAGGAATTAGCTGATTTCTAACACGAGAAAACACCAAAGCCAAGGCAGAAGCATGCCGTTACTCCATCACAGAAAAACATGTTCCTTTGAAATTTCATCAGCTAGAAAATCAATGAGTAGGGTTTCAGATTTCATAGAGGACTTTTACTGGGTTGGTTTTTGTTTTTTTCAGGCCCAAATGATAAAAATGCTATAAATTCTATCTTAGACTCTGCAAGTGAAAGGTTTAAGAGATTATGTGAGTAAATCATTCATCCCTTCTGAATATCCTGCTGATAAAAGGGAACCCCTGATGTGATATGTACTGTCAGGTTTGAATTTGAAGCAGAGATTTTCCTTCAACTTCCCTTTAGGGAATCTGTACATTTTATGCTGAATGTTAGGATCACCTCTCCAGGCATGGGGAAGAAGCTAGAATGAGACCCTAAAGCCATAGAGAAATTATCAGAAAGAGATAAACTGATTTCCTTTTTTTATTAAATTTTCCTGTAACCTGCTTTATAACCTAGCAAGTCACAAAAATTTCACAGTACATCACACATTCTCACTGGCATGCATTTTATAAGATCAGGGAGGCGTCTCTGCTTTTTCTGCTCAGGACTGAGCACAAAGGAAGAGGGCAGGGCTCCTGCATCTCCTTTCCCCGAGACGCCCTCCTGCTCTAACAGCTTTCCTGTTGACCGTTTCACTGCTATTAAGTCTCGTTACCAGCATTTCATGTCTTCCAAAGCCCTGATACGAATCTTGTGCGGGAGCAGGCTGAGGCATTTACAAGGGGCAGAAAAGTAGGTGCCATTGGTTACGCTGGGTAAAGTTGTGGCTGCTCCCCATCTCTGCAGGAAGGTGATTCCTACTTTGCACATAACTGCAAACACTCAGTAGAGGCTGACAGGGAGGTGCTGCCGTGTCTCTAGAGCAACACCTATAGATCAGACCTACGCTACTTAAGGGCAGGTTCTCCTCCAATGTAAGGGTGTTACAGAAGAGTGCAGGAGGCCGGGGCGGCACATGGCATCGCTACGTCTCTGGGATGAAGGCCCTGGTACCCAAAACTGCCCCGTGCTCCCGGTGATGCTGAGGGGCAGCACAAAAGCCTCTCTGCGGGTCCGTGCATGGCCTTACTCCTCCTGAACGCGGGGAAAGCGGCTGCAGGGAGTTCTGCAGAGCCGAGGGCGAACCGAAGCCGGGCCCGAGGGAGCAGGGGTGTTGCCTTTCCACCGCTTGGTTCGGGCTTCCCTTTTCCTTTCCTCCTCTCCAACCATGCGGCGCAGCGAGCTCTCCCGCGGGCTGGGAAGGACGGGGTTCGGACACTCTGTGTGTCTGGAGCGGCTCCCAGCCGCGGCACCCTCCCCATCCCGGCACCCCGGCTGGCGCAGCAGCGCCCTCTGCGGCGTGGCTCGCACCGGGGGCCGCCCACGGGCTCCGGGCGTGTCTCCCCGTGGCAGAGCCGTGTCCCCGCACCCGCGGGGAGCTGTGGGACCGTGTCGGTGTGGGGCTGCCCCTCTGCTGCCGGAGATGCGGCGCTGTGCGCTGCAAACACGCGGCGTGCGCTGAGCGGCTCCGCAGGGGAAGAGGGAAGGATTTATGTGCGCTCTGAGCCTCCCGTCGCTCAGCGCTGATGGTGCTTCCCCATCCCCTCCTGCTCCGCGTGGGAGCCGCAGTGATAAATGCTGTTTGTCAGAGCAGGAAAGTCGGACGCGCCGTGTCAGCTCTCGCGTTCCCGTTCGCCGGCCGTGAATCAGCGCAGAGCGACACAAAGGGCTCTGTGAGCCACTGAAGAAGCGCAGCTCAGAAAAACCCGAGCTGTGTTAATTTTATTTTGGAAAGTGGCTGTTAGTAAACGGCTCAACCCAACAGGATCTCAGTGTTCGCCAACTCCCTCTGCCCTCTCCCACGGGAAAGAGGGCTATAAAGTAAAACCAACTCATAAAAAGCTGTTAGTCAACCTGTTCCCTGCTTGTGACAGAGGATGGCAAGGGTCCTAGTGCAGAGTTGTGGGGAAGGAGAAAGTAGGCAGCAAGAAATGCTGAAGTTCAGAGAAGTGGACGATTGTGCAGAGTAGAAGACAAAAAAGACATGGGAAGCTCAGGCCATTCAGAGTCGGTGTGTACATTCACATGGGGAAGTTTAAAAGTTTGTGATGCTGACTGCTGATTCCCAAATTCCAGAAGAAAATCTGGCACTTGTGTTTTCGATTTCCCTCTCCGAGCTGCTCCCGGTGGGGTGGCTGTCGGGACACGGGTGTCTCACAGGGCTGCAGGGTAGTCCTGTGCTGTGTGGATGGAGTTCTCAGCCCTCTGCTCAGAGGCACGGTGGTTGCTGGTGGAGGCTGTGCCGGGCCAGGTCCAGGCGGAGGATCAGGATCCCCTGCCAACTTTCACCTCTCATTGTGCAACAGAGGTATTTTCTTAACGTGCAGCAGTTACGCCATGGGGAAAATGAGGTTAGCTATTTTCTAGGCAGCATTTTAAGTGGGTAGAAACAAGGGGGTTTGTCACTGAATTTGACCAGGGTTGTAGCGTTCCAGTACTTTCAAGAAGCTACTTTTGGATGGCTTGAAATAGCAGTCAGTGAAAATGAATATTTTCTAAAGTGCCAATTTAAGACTCATTGAAGTCAGTGGGAACTTTATAATTGTTTCTTCTGGGCTTCAGTTTGGGCTATAAACTATAGTGAATTTAGGGGAAGATCCCCTAAAATAGAAACATTCTGGACTGAATTGTTGGGTTTGGCAAGGTCTGCTCTATGACTGGGCCCTATTAGTTACATTCGGGCAAGGTCTAGGAAAATTATGCTAATTAAATGGTTCTTCGGAAAATGAGTCCAAATATCTCCCTTTTCCTACTTAATGGAAAAGTGTTTGCCAAAAAGAAGAGATGTTTTGCTGAAAATAGAGCCTAAACGTTTGTCAGTACTTAAAGCCTCTTTTACTTCATTTAGGAACTGTTTCTTTGTGTAGGTCCAAATGAGGTGCAGATGACTGCAAAACAGCTGTTTGTTGTACCAGTTACATCTCTACCTTTCTCTGCAGTTTCTCCCAGCCATTGTGCACACTTACACTGCTCTTTATACACTCCTTATATTACTGTTTAGCAGCACATTGATTGAAGCTGGGAGGATTTTAACACAAACTCACTTTTCACTGTTTCCACATTTGTGTAAATCTTCCCTGCCACCCCTTAGGACACCAGCCAGGTTCCTTTCTGCTGCTAATAGCATTCATTGTCCCTGTTCCCACGTCAGCAGGAGTGACTAAGCCACGTGTGCCTTGTCAGGAAGACCAGTCTATGGCTTGCAAAAGGTGATGCAGCACCTCATGCAGGCACCAACAGAGGAGCCCACCACACGACAATCCGTGCTGTGGACCCTGGCTCGGTGTATCCGAGCTTCAGCAGGCATGGTTGGAAAGGACAATGCACATCTTTTTCACATCATGGCATGTAGTCTGTAGAGGAAAAAAAGACAAACATGTGAATACCAGCTGGTTTACCAAGAACCAGTACACAAAACACACTTTCTGGAAACATAAAGATGTGCATTGTCCCTGGCATATCCCCTGCTTTAGAAGAAGCAGGATTTAGCAGAGTCCCAAAATACAGAGGTGGCTTTATGTGTTGAAAGGTTAAATGGAGATAAAAGAAGAAAAGCCTGGGGGAGATGACAGGATAGATCTTTCAGTGCTTGTTTCAGCCCACACAGGCATGTTATCACATCAGTGTTCTGAATCTGAGTTAGTCAGGGTTGGACTCTTCTGCCTTTGCTGGAGACTAAAGCCAATATGGATGTGTGAAAGTTTTGAAGTCAGGTTTCTAAAATAGGATGTTTAAGTAAGATATTGTGGAATGGACTGTTGAAATCAGCTTTTATTCTTGTACGTAACCTCACCATTTCTAGAGAAATAACGTTCCTCTCCTTGCTCATCTTATAATGGGGCTTGCTTACCCAGTAGAAACATCCACAACTTTCCCAAGGAAGACAGAATTGTACAAGAAGACCCTTCTGTCTCATCTTTTATCTCTGCTTACCATAAATCAGCCACTCCTTGATTATTGACATTTTTTAATCAGCTCTGACTGTGGAGCTGATCACAAGTCTCCCTGGCATCCCCTACCTGTGTTCTGCTGCTGATGTCTGCAGACATTTGAGTAACTACAGAAATATGAGCACCAAGGGGATCCAAGGTGGGGAACGAACTAAATCACATCTCGGGCCCTCCATGCCTCCCCTGCTCCACCTGCCAGCATGGGTGGGCTGCTGGCAGGATTGTGGTTTGGGGCCTTTGCCTGTGCAACGTGTGCTGTGATTACTGCAGGGGTAATTGGGAAAAAAAGATGAGACCACTGCAGTACAATACAGCTTATCACCTGCAACATGGGTGGCAAGCACTTGCAAGGTTTGAGGACAACAACATTTCACAAGATCCTCTGTAAGGACAAGATGCAAAAGAGGCTATTAGTGCAAATAAAATCCTGGAGATCGCCCTGGGTATGTTGGTAGTGTAGTAGGAGGCACCTTGGGCTGCTCAACTTTCAGACACTGATACCCTAACGGGGGTTGAGGGCTTTTTGTCCCCTTGCTCCCAGCAAAAATCCCCAGAGGCTCTTGCTTAGGAATCTGTGCTTATCTGCAGCTCTTTGCCTGCTGCAGGCCCTGGGAATGTGGTCAGCCATTTTCGGGTAGTGTTTTTTGTTTGCATTCTTTTAAATGAAAACAGTGACTTTTGGTTGTGACAAAAGAAGGACTGTGCTGGCTTTAGTGCATTAATTTAGGTGGATTTTGCTATACATATAAGAAGCATAAACTGTTATTTGCTATATTCCCTTCTCTCTAAATAAAAATGTATGTGCTGTCCTTTAAAAATGTATTTTGACTGTAAGTCACATAGTGGTAACACTAAACGCAGTATAAAGATGGTAATAAAAGTGGTTGTAACATTCATATATTTTTCATGACCGAAGTGCTCTGCAGTGGGAGATGCTGTAAATGCCTGCTTGCCACTGGAGGAGGCAACACACACTGCAAAAGGCATCAGCTGCAGGACTTCAGGGCCCAGTTCCTCTGGGCACAGGACGGGGGGCAGGCAGCTCCCAGGAGAAAACAGGGGCTGGGGTATCTGCCCTGGCATGTCACTGCTGTGGGAAGGCTGGGTGGCTGTTGTTGAGGAAGAGGCTGTGGTGGACAGGGTGGAAAATACTGCTGGAATGGAAAAGAGATTCCACGAAGAAGCATCTGTTGATGCAGCAGAGGAGGAAGAGCCTGTCTCAGGCTACATCCTGCTGTGCCTCAGCTCTGCCACTTCTCCCGCTCCTTTCATTGAGGTTGTGGTGTTCAGCATTACCCAACCTGCTCAGAAACCCTGGGTTGTCTGGGTGTGCAGCATACTCTGTGAGGAAAAGCACATAAAAGCAGGAGGAAAAAGGAAGAATGGGGAAAATGCTGCTATTGACATTTTCTCCTGGCTTATTTCTTTGCACAGCTGTTGTGTTGCAACAGGGTGAATTCCAAGCATGCCGACTGCCCTCTAGCCGTATCTTCTAAAACAGCCACAGCTTGCACAGCTCCACGGCCGCCTAGGGGTTCATTTTTCCAGCTGGGAGCTGTGCTCCCTTCCCACCCTGTGACCGAGGGCATAGCCGGCTGGTCCTGTCACCTCCACCTATTCCAGGGGGATCCTTGTGTTGCCATGGAAGGCAAGAAAGGGACGCAGTGCTTGGGCTGTGAATCCTGGCAGCAGTGCCCTCTTGAAAGTACCCAAGAGCATGTGAGAATCACCAACCAGCCGTGGAAAAGTCTCTAAATTGCTCTCCGTCTCTAAATTGCTCTCTGTTAGAGGGAACTCAACATTTGCACGGGCACAAATCTGCAAAGTGAAGTTTCTTAAAAATGTCTAGTGACTTTTACAGGAAACACACAATGACTATTAAATAAAGGGCATTGCCTATTGCTGCACTTCAGACACTGTTATGTGGCTTGACTTTAAAAACTTTTTTTTAAAGGTCGTGCTGTTTATGCTGCATAATATATAATACAATTGCACTGTAAATTAGAAACATGCTTTACAGCCTGCTGCTGTGCTTCATGGAGGTGAACAAAAGTTGAAATTATAGGTCTCCTCATGGGAAAGCAGTCATGGGACATATTTAAGAACACAATAGTCAGGGGCTTAGTGGCCTAGTGATGAGCTGGGGAGGCCTCTCTAGGACACCTTGCCACATCTCCTGCCTGCTCTCTAGGATATTTTCCCATTCTTGGCACTGTTAAATTTGATTTTGTGTTACAGGAAGTTTTGGGTGGACTGTAGCATTACCTAACCTACAGCCTTTTCCTTTAGCTGCACACGATGTGCTCAGTTGTGACAGGTTTCACTCCCAGCAGATAAGTGTTAACTTTCTGTATGCTGAAATGGTTGCAGGCCTCTCCAATTCCTATATACATTAACTCTCTGGAAGGATTAAGTATTCTGTTCCTTCAAAATAGCTTCAAAAATGCTGTTCTATTTCCTTCCAGGTAAACCACACCATAGAAACTGGATTTTGAGGGACATGCAGCCTGATTCCAAAATTCCCCCATGACAGTTCTTCAGGGAGCCAGTATCACAGGTAGGCAAATGAGTTAAAGCCACAGATCTTTGACCCTTATTTTAAAAAACTTCAGCTTACAAATTGCTTCAGAAGGCAGAATACACAAAAAGGAGAGCAGTCACAGGGCACAGAACTAGGCTGCATAAAATCACTGGAAGGTGTTTTGGTTGCACTTCACTGTGAAACATGTAATGTGGTTGAAAAACGATGGGAAGACTGTTGAGAAAATACACTGACTGATGCCAGTGTGATGGAAATGCCAAGTAAAGGAATGAAGCAAATAAAACAGGGTTTCAGAGAGGTCTTGAGAGATGCAGGAACAGTAACACAAGGAGGAAACTGAGAAGTAGATTTCTTCGACCTAAGGGTGAAGTCCTAAGCCTTGCACGATATGAAAGTTAAATGTGTTTTTTCGAGAAATCTGGAGAAGAATATAATTTCACATGCATAGGATCTCTTACCAGAGACTGATCTACCCTAGGAATGGTATTTGTATTAGAGGGGCTGTACATGGAGGACTGAATTACTCAGTAAGCACTTGCTACTAAGCAGGTTTGCAGGGCAGCAGCTGCCACCCAGCACAGGGACTCTGGGGGTCTCAGAAGCTGAGGAGCAGCACTGAGCAGTGCCTCTGAAGCCAGTGATGTCAGCCATAACAAACTTTACAGCAAGGGTAGATCTAAACTGAGGTACCATCCTAATAGAGCCTTCTTGGAATATATTCCCTGTCCCTGTATTAAGTATGGAATTTGCCAGAATACGTGTGCATTGTTGCTGAGTTAGCAAAAGACAATGTTAATGTTTGTAGAACTGATTTTTTTAATTTAAAGGCATTTCTTGTGTTTAAACATACTTACAACATGATCTGCAACATATTAAAAATACTTGATAAAAAGCAGAAGAAAGAAACATTTCACACATGGGAACAAATTAGAGAATTAAAACAACTGTTTCATCAACTCTGTGCTAGGAGACAGATAACAAATTTTTTTTCCAACTGTCAACCAATGAAAAGAATCTTGGTCAAAATTTCAGAAGGATAAAATATTGGCTTATAGGTGAAAACTCCACGATGTTTCTATAATGACATTCCTGGTCAACACTCTTTAAGTCATATTGAACATGACAGGTTACTGAGAATGCCCCAAGTTCTTTGGTGCAGGTTAATTTAATGAAAATGTTCTATTTTCCACTGAATGCTGTTAAAATACAGCATGAAATCTTAAAATTTTTTTGCAAGGCTGAGCATCACCTCACAAGGAAAAGAACAAAGTTCTCATTTCTGCTGTATGGTAACACCATTTACTCAACCCACCCAATAATTTTATACATCAGTGCCCTCAAAAGCCTGGCTTCATAGGTCACTGTGTTTTTCCCACTGTGCATCCTACTCTCTTCAAGGGGGTGCTCAATGACAGCTGGGATGTTTTTTCCATACAGCTCACACTGCTTCAGGAACTGAACACACTCCTGGATCACGCTGTCACGCAACATGATCATGTGCTTGGCCATGTTCTCCAGCAAGGACAGGAAACACCGCTTGGCGTAATACCAGGTGTCAGTGCTCAGCTTTTTGCTGTACGGCTCCAGGCTCTTAATGATCCTTGAAATACCAAAGTCATAGTTTCCCTTCACACAGTAGAGGGTACCAATGACCAGATTGACAATGCAAAGGTGGTAGCTATTTTTATCAGGGTTGTCATAGGACAGCTGCTCTTCTGCCTTCTCGATCTTCCTCATGAGTTCCTCTGCCTCTTCATTCTGGCTCGTCAGGATGTAGGAAACACAGAGGTTAGCAAGCACAATGGCACTGACACTGAGGATGTCATCATAGTGCTTTTTAACTATGGGCTCATAGAAGCTAATAGCCTCTTTATACTTGTTCTCTTGCATGAAGAGCACGTGAGCCACGTTGAGCTTCCACACCTCACACTCATTGCAGAACTCCACTGATTTGCGGAAGATCTTTTCTACCATGGTGTAGTTCTTCATGTCCCAGTAAATCTTTGCCTGGGCCATCAAGACAGGTACATATTTATCCAGAGTCTCATCGTACTCATTAACTGCCTTTTTTAGAGCTTCATCATCCCAGTTTTGCCTAGCTTCCTGTACCTGCTTTGTGAGTTTTCTCAGCTGCTCAGTGGTTGTCCCTGCCAAATCATCTAGCTTGTGGAAAGCCTCCTCAGGGGCAGTTTGGCCAGTAATAATGGCATCGAAGAAGTTGTACAAGTAAGGTGTGAGCAGTTTATAGGTCAGATGGGTATTCTCTGCCAGCACATCAGCTGCCAGGTCGTAGTACTGATACTTGCAATAGAGGAGCAGCAAGTTACCAAAAGTTTCTGGCGGACAGGGGTTCTGCAGGAGAAGGAACTGCAGTTTGCCAAACCCTTCGGTGGGCTGGCTGTCCATGTTCATCAGCGCTTGGTTGTGCAGGGTGACGGGATCCAGCTCTTCCTCCGCCCTGGGCGGCATGTCCGTGAGCGCCTCCTGCGCCGCCCGCAGGTTGCGCAGCTGGTACTCGATGGCCGCCTTGAGGTTGAAGGCCTCCACCAGGGCCGTGCGGTGCAGGAGCAGCGTGTTGCCCACGCTGCGGACGTCGATGCCCTCGGTGGTCAGGCCCACGCTGAGCTCCGGGTGCTGGTGGATGCCGCGCTTGATGATGTCGGAGATGTACTTGAGGGCGGCGGGGTACTGCTTGGCGGCGTAGGAGCACAGCGCCATGTTGTAGGACAGCTCCGGGCAGTACCCCAGCACCTGCATGGCGCTGGCGAACTTGGCGCTGGCCTCGTCGTGCCGGCCCTGCCGGTACAGCAGGCAGCCCAGGCTCACCTCGGCGTCGGCCCGCTCCGAGGGCTCCTCGGCCGCGCCGGGGCCGCCCTCAGCGGCGGCGGCGAGCTCCTCCTCCACCAGGCTCTGCGCGGCCGGCAGGTCGCCCTGGGCGTAGTGCACGGCGGCCTGGAGCCGCAGGGCCCGGCGCTGGAAGGCCGGCACGTCCAGCAGCGGGCTGGCGGCGCGCAGGGCCTCGGCGAACAGCCCGGCCTTGTAGAGGGCCTGCGCATGGCACAGCCGGTACGGGGCCAGCTGCGGGTGCAGCGCCGACAGCTGCTCGTAGCACTCGGCGGCCGCCGCGAACTCCTGCAGCTGGTAGTAGCAGTAGCCCAGCAGCGACAGGCAGCCCCGCGAGCGGCTGCTCTTCTGCAGCCCGCGGCTCAGCAGAGACACCGCCTCGGCGTAGCGCCCGCCGCCGATCAGCCCGTACACCGCGGCCGTGTGCTGCCCGTCCGGCACCGCCGCCGCCTCCATCGCACCGCGGCCGGAAGCGGCGCCTCGCTGCCATGGCAACGGCGCCGCCGGGCCGGAAGTGGTACCTCGCTGCCATGGCAACGCGGGGAGCGGGGCCGGGACGGCGGCGGAGCCATGGCGGCCTTGTGGCCACGCTTGTCCGGCCGGCACGGTGCAGGTGGCGGGGCTGGTGCCCCGGAGAGGAGCCGCGCCCTCTGTTTACCCGCCCTCTCTCGTTCCCCGCCCGCCCCCGGGTCAGGGACACGGCGCGTTTGGTGCCGGTTCCAAACCGGCTCAAAGAGCTCGAGCCTAAATCGGGACGTTTCCCTCCTTTCCGGGTCTCGTGCGGCTCCAAGGAAAGAGTAAAAATCAAGTGCTGTGTTTCTAAATGTGTTGTAGTGGTTCCCTTAAGCAGTACGTGGTGTAAAAGCAGGCCCCAAGCTAAACACGCGGTCCAAGAGCACAGGGCAAAGAAATATTTTACTGTTGTCTCGCTCTTTTCCAACATGAAATATCCCCGTCACAGCCCAACAAGATCCACCTGCTGGAAGCAGGAATTGTGTTTGTACCTGGGCACAATCTGCAGCCTTTCCTGCAGCTTTAAAAAGTAGAGGAATTTTTCTGAAACTATTGCAACAAGGTAACTGTGCTTTGGAAGGACCACTCCCTCCCACCTCCCCCCCCATGGTATTTCTACTGAGCAGTGGTATGTCCCGACTACAGACGGCATAATCTGTGTGGTTTCTGTGCATGTCAGTAGCCCTGTTAGAGTCACCACCCGGGTCTGGTCTCTGGTCGCTCCAGGCTGATGCCAGGCTTGGTCTGCTCACAGGAAGGAGTGCTGCAAGGCTGCACCTGAGCCCCTCAGCCTCAGGTGTTTTCAGAACCTTCTGTTTGTGTGAGTCAGTAATCAATAGATACAGCTCTGATTCATCCCAACAAGGTGGTTTCAAAGAAAAAAAAAAAGCAGCCCAAAGCAAGCCATTAAAATCGTTTTATTATTTTTTTTTAGCGAGACCAATAAAACCGAGTTGTTAATTTCAAATACATGCTTTAAAAAGCTGAATCAGCATAGTTTAATCTACTAAAGCAAAACAATGAGAGTAATGGTTTTAAAATGCAAAAAAAGGAAAAGGATGCAGAAGTCTTTTTTAAAAGTCACACAGTTTGCAAGTATGTAGGATTCACTTGCATTAGAACATACACACGGTGTATCTGTGCGTGTGTCAGTTGTTTCCCATAGGCAAAGATTCAGGGATTCTAATGGTATTCCCCACACAACTGTAAGATGCAGTGGCCAACATGCTTATAAATTTGTAATTAAATACAAAGCAATCCAAGAAAGAAAGGGTAACAAGCAATACACAGTATGTATTCCAATACTGGCACACAAGTGATGGAAATCTCTGGGGTATCTCATTTCAGCTGATTTATACCTCCCACTTCATTGCTACGTCAGAAACCATTTAAATGATTTTACTCTTTAAATCTTTCATTCCTTTGACAAAGCCAATAAAAAAACCTTCTTGCTCTGCATTTTCTTGCCAAGAACACTCAGCATTGGAAGTGTCTGCTAATATATTTTACATAACCTTGAAATAAACCTGTTTTAAAATTTCCCTCAACGCATAAGTGAGCTATCAGTAACTAAAATTGTTTTGATTTTATGAAGGGAAACAGTATTTGGCCTGTAGACTGAAACACTCCCATTTTTCCACTAGGATTACTTCAGCTAAATGTTACAAGTGACACTAGGCACTGCTGGTTGCAGTTTTCAAAAAGAATTTGTGAGTACTAGTATTGGCTTTGTTGGCAACTACAGGCACATTATGAGACTGCAGTACACTCTAAGAAGGAGCAACTAGCAAGGTCACCAGACCAGAAAAATGCAGCTGCTGTACCAAGGACACCATCTGAAGAAATACCTGAGCTAAAATGAAACATACTTGTCTGCTCTGTGGTTACAAAACATGTGATCAACCTTCTCAGCAAAACCCCTGGGTTGGCTGTGATGGAGCTGCATGGAAAGTTGTGTCCAACTGCCACAAGAGACATCCAGTTTAAACTTCTGGGAGCTACTGCTGCCTGACCCTGTGTAACTCTGCTCTGGAGCAGGAGCAAAACCATGTCCTGACAGAAGCAGATGTCTGCATCTCGATCATGCTATGAAGCTGTTCTCATTTGACTGTAGGTCACAGGCTGGGAGGGAATTGTCTGATTTTACTGCTTGAACTATGGCCAAAGATACCTTTTGGATACCTCATTCTTGGGAAGTGGGAAACCCTTCTGTCTGAGCCACAGCAGAGCCTCTGCCCAGGTGCTCCTTGCCTGGAACAGTGTTCGGTTTTCTGGTGGGGTCACGGTGTCCCATTGCAGGGGAGCTCTCTAATCCATGAGGAGGAACGTATGAGCCTCTCTGAGCTCCGTGTGTCTGCCAGGAGTGATGCCGAAGTTGGGGCTGTACCCGTCAGGCATCCCTGCCTCCTTGCTGAGCACATGGAAAGGGCTTTGGCAGAAGGGCGGGAGACTTGTGACTACCCACAGGCTGGTGGGGAAGATGCATCTGCAGTTTGAAAGCCGTCTCCAAATCAAGGAGGATTTGAGTGTCAGGCTTCTTCCTGATTACCCTATGCAATTTTAGGACAGTTCAGTGGGGTTTTTTTTTGTTTGTTTTGGGGCTTTTTGGTTTTTTTTCAAGGAAAAGGTGATTTTGTTAAATGGTCTCACAGGTGAGAATCCTGAGTGGAATTACTGTTTGGCCTGAACTATCTTTGAGGATGGGGGTGAAGATCCAGATCTTCTCCTGAGCATTTTCCAGTGACAAAGTGAGGGCTGCTGCCTGGCTCCTTAATTCATGGGACTGGAAACCTGACTGAATTCAGGCTGCAGTTAGCACAGGTCAGTAGAACACCTAGAGAAAGGCATTGCCACTGAACCAGCTTGAAGCACCTTTGGGGGAGAATGAATCCCTTGTGATTTTGCAGGTAATCCACATGCTAATCATGTTTTAGCACTGGAATTAAAAATGCTAGAGGCCTCATTCAAGGCCAAATTTCCACTAACAGCTGGAGCAAATAAGTGGTGACTTTGTTGCTAATTTGTCCTCACCTCTTGTGGATACAGGTTTTATACACACTCACAGAATTAAACTGATTTCAGTGGGCTTTTTTATCTCTGGGGCAAGGAAGCAAGTAAAAGATGTAGAATGAGATTAAATAACCTATGCAGTCATCTCTCCTGTGCATATCTCATAAGAGTTTGCAAAACTGACTGAAATACTGGGAAATTGTTTTCTTATCAGAAATAATGAAAATCAGATACAATTTCTATCAAGCTTATTAGCAGCAGCTCAAAAGTGTTTTCTACCATCTTAAAATATCATAGACTTGGAATATGTTTCTTTACCGTAGTGCATGCTTCCACAAAGAATTCTCTTTTTCTCTCAAACATTTTTTGTGTTAAAAGTGTAGTGTAAGACTTTTGTTTGCTCGGTTTCAGAGAGCAAATGCTGTTCTGAGATGCACTGCTGGGCCCCCTGGTTTCAGTGGGGTTGCTTCGTTTCGCCTGAGAACAATTTGATAAGATCGAGCTGTGTGCTCTCATTTTCTTCCTTGTGATGGAGGAACAGAACCATAACATTAGTCAGCAGTTTCTGAATTTTGACCCACAATGGCAAAGATACCAAAAGACAGGAGAAATAGATGGAGGCAATTACAAACAGTCACTTGATTGATGGTTGACATTGTTAGAGCTTCAGCTGTGTGTCAGGTTGCAGTGGTGCCGAATCCCCATCCCTGCCGGTGGGTGTTGCCATGGGCAACAGTGCACTGAAGCCAATAAAAAGGAGAGGAAATGAGGGGAGACTCAACCTTCGGGGAGGCTGTAGGGTATGCATTATAAATTATGCTATACTTAGCCATATGCAATATCAAAATTCAGGAAAGCCGTGTGTACCTGCCAGCAGGACTGTCGGTTCCTATTATGCGTTTCTCCCATAAAGTACACGTTGTAAGTTTGTATGGCTTGCTGCCTACTATACTGTGTCTGTCTTTATTCGGGGAAGAAAGACGTGGTAAAAGAATAGCAGAAACATTTCCATTTGCTGCATGTCCTCACTGCTGTGTAGTGTGCATTTCTGGTCCTTCCCTGCTTCCTTCTGCTAGGGAAAGCGACGTGGTTCAGTTGTGCACTAACAGATTGGCTCGCAATGCTACTGAATTTCCAGCTATTGTCCTACACACATGGTTAGAAGCACAGAGCCTTTTTGTTTTGTTGTGTTCCTTTTAAAGAAGTGATCAGCAGATTTGTTGTTTCTGTTTGATTGTCAGACAGATGTAGTCAGCTTTTCTAAGGCGCTAACGACTCACTTTCCTTAGAAAGGAGGAAAGCTCTTTCAGCATCTGGTCAGCTGGGCCAGGTTCTGATTTCCATTAAGTTGGTGCCAGTTCAAGGTAATTCCACTGAAGTAAATGGAGTTTGGCACAGGTGTAAAACTAAGCTGAATTCAGTTTTAATTTCTGCTGCCAGACAACCCTATATTTAGAATCCCATTTTTCATGGAGTACAAAGGCTTTTTTTTTTCCTTATGAATGGGCACTTGTAAGGACTGCAACATGACTCCTTTTGTGTCCGGTCATGCAGCAGCGAAAGCACCCTCAAATCACAGATCATGAGTCTGCCACACTAGTGATCCTTGTACTAATGGAAAGAGACCAATTTTCAGGTAATACCAGGGTCATCACACAGAACTAGACATGTTTGGTTTTGTGACCTATCGTGTTTGATTGGATTTTTATGGATATCTTTACCACTGATGGCTACATGTGAGCCTTGACTAGTGCTGTGCTAGCTGTAATAATAGCATCTGAAATTGTACTGAAAGAACTGCAAGAGAGTAAGAGGTAGTCAGTCCAGTGTGATGATATTCTTCCTCTCCACCATTTCAAAATACTAATTTCAATTGGAAAGTATACTAGGAAGGCTTATCTGTGGTCCACTTTCCAATGCAATATAAACCTGAAGCATAAGGCAACAGATTTCCTTTTTTATTTATATTCTGTTTTCATAAAAGCCCATTAATCTTTTCCTTAGGGGACACCGTAATTTAAAAAAAAAAAAAAAAAAAGAAGAATGCATTAAAAGAGCATTTTAAAAAGAAGAACAACCCACTCTAAAATTACCATGCAATATTTTGCCTTTATGCAAACTTCCCCTTGCTGAGAAATTTGCTACACTGTTAATATGAATATCTCAGGGAAGAAGGGACAGCTTGGTGTTTTTAAAGATAATAAAGTTTGTTTTTAAATGTAGCAAAGGTAGTCAATTCTAAAGGCCCTGATCAATCACTAAGAAGCTTTGTTGTAAAAAAATACTTCTTTAGAATACAAAGCAGGCTTTTCAGAACGTTCAGGTTTAAAAGAGGAGGGAGAGTAAGAGAGGAACATCACAAAAGCAGGCATAATTGATTCATAACATGTACTGAAGAGATGCAAAACAACAGTGTAATTACATACTACTCTGTTTTCTGCAGCTCCTTGCATATGAATTGGCCAGCTTGCATCCCAGTTCTGCTCTGTATTATTAATTTTATTAAGCTATGAGTTCTTATATTTCAGTCTGTTGTCAGCTTTACAGATTTTTTACAGCAGCAGTTGAAATGCAGTGGAGCTGAATGAACGCTTCTTATGTTAAGTGTTCCGTGTCGCTCCAGATACCAGCGCAGTCTCACTGCAACCCTTCCTGTCAGTCCCACTAAGCCTCCCAGTAAAAGCTGGGAGCTGATGCTGCCATCAAGGTGATATCCAGTCAGTTCAGCACATCCATGAAAGCATTTCTTTAAAAATGGTGGGTCTAAGCTTATGAAAACCTTTCAGGCAGCTCTTACTGTAAAGTGATGTTTGCAGGCTTAATTGATGTCTTTGAGAGACATGGTAAAGCTAGAGGAAAAGGAGGACGAGGATGTTTCCTGAGAAGGAAGTCTTTTTTGGTGCAGCTCCTCCCATTTACCTCTGTTTACTGCCACGGAGTCCAGCATGGGCTTCAGTTTTACATTCAGCTTTACTAGACACTGGAAGAAGATTAAAAAGAGGATGAGAGAAAAAAATACTGACACTTTTTCAACTCCTTTGGTGGACAGTTCACGGAGTAACAGGGTAAAAAAGATTTTAATCTGCACCATGCCCCTACCCTCCTTGCCCCCAGCTGTAAATACCTGTGTAGGTAAAGGTTATTGTTCCCATTGAGATCTCTTTATCAATCTCACTCGTTTTACCTGAGGCTTTAAGTAAGCCAGCAAATACGTAAAAAGAAGCACATAAATGGTAAAGTTGCTGCTCAACTAGTTTAGCTTTCTTGTAACTCTTAAAGACAGTCCTTTTGGGGAATCCCCAGTGCCTGAGGCTGTCTGGTTGCCGGCATCTGTAAGCAGGAGGTCCACTGGTTGGATGACAAGTTGGACAAAAATAATCTCCCTAGTGCTAGATACTTTTTTCCTACAGATGAGTACTATGCTTTCTCAAGGTGTCAAAAAAAATGAGTGTGTGTGCTCAAAACAAAGAAAAATAAATGGGCTTTCTTTTGAGATTGCGCTGAAGTCACGTCTTTTCTACATACCCAATCTAAAACTCACAGAGGCCAGTAAGAATCTTTTATCTGGTTTCATCTGGCTTTGAATCAGTCCCAAAATTATGTAATTCCTGCATACCTTTGCAAGAAGTTTATTTTACCTTCCCATTTTATATCAAATGCTTATGTGATAAGACCACAAGTGCTTCACTTGCTTTTGTATCTACACTAGAGAGAGACAGAACCTCATTAACTTCAGCACTGGATGTGAAGAAAGGGTTAACCAGTTACCTCCCAAACGGTCATGCAATGTGTCCTTTCAGGACAGAGGAGTATTCTTCTTTTGCAGTTTTTCTGACTAGCAAGAAGTGGGTTTTGCAGAGAGCTGGGCAGCATGTTTTCTTCGACAGCATGGAAAGTACGTATTTGTCATTTGAAAGAAAGTGTTGGTGCAAGATTAAAAAACAAAAAAAGACAAGACAGCAAAAGTTGTTCTTCTAAAAGTACAGAAAATTATAAGGAAAAGAAAGGAAAGGGGAAGTAGGTACCTTTGCAGTTGATAGTTTTTTGTTTTAAATAGCAGGGTTAACAGCAAGTGCTTTAAATGGTCCCCAGAGCCCAGACACCACTAAAGGACTGGATTTTTTATAGCTAGTCTGCAAGCATGGGAGCTTGGCTTGCTACTGAAGCAAGTCTTCGTAGATTTTTAATTGAGCTATTATATGGTAATTAAGGGTTAATGGGCTGATTTTAAGATGTGCTGAAAACTTGCAATTTCAGTTAACTTCAGAAGGAAATATGAATGGTCAGCACTTCTAAAAAAATCACACCATGAGTAAGAAGCTGATTTGCATGGAACTGGAAGCAAATCCATTTGAAATTATTTCCTCAGAATATAGCACAGACAGGCAGATTATTTTGTAATCCTGGGCCTGGGGTAAGAGGCAGAGTTCACTGCAGTCTCTGTCCCATATAGTACTGCTCACTGGTGATGATCATTCATTTGACAGAACAGATGTGGATTTTTAACATTCCCATCACCATGCCTCAGAACTCTCAATTTCTATCTCTTTATTTCAGACCATCATGAATTCCTTAAACCTTATTTGGCAGAGTCCAAAACAAAGGGGCAATAATACATTATAAACAGCTGAAAAGCTCACTGCTGTTATTACAATTAGCACCTGCATTACCACTGCCAGCTCAGTGTCTGAGGTAGCATATTAGAGACTCATCTCCTGACAGCAACTTATCAGATCCTTTCTGTGCCAGTATTCATCCCCTGTCAGTTAAGCTTGCTGGTATTTCTTAAATCTTTAAAGAGTTTTTGTGAAGCATTTTTCCAATATACACTTTAAATAAAAAAAAAAAATTATCTATTTATATATNAAATCACTGTTTAAAAATCAGTGTGTTTCAAATCTCTTTAAGCACAGAGATGGTGTTCTGCACTCAAACCCTTGTCAGCCCCAGGATCTGTAAGCACAATGTGCAATACAGGTTGTTCCTGTCATAAATGCCATACCAGGAGCCTATACCAGCTACAGGCAACACAGAGGAGACACAGCTCACTGGGACAGCGGTCTCCGTCTCGCTGTGGCTCTGCAGCCCTTGCCTATGTCTGTGCCCTTTCTGTACCCTTTTTTTTTGCCAAGACTGACCACACGACCATGTTGTTTTCAGGCCTCGTGCCAGGGAGCAAATGCAGAGGTGTGGGCATGACCTCCTGCTGTGCCTGTCCCTCCAGGCCCCGCATATGCCACGCTCTTATAGTAGAGACAGTGCTGGGGGATTGCGAGCGCTTGAGGTGCTTTGATCAATTAGCTTTGCTGCGACTGCAGCAGAGAACAGAAGCCTGAGTAGGTTGGGAATGGATTCAGGAAGCACCCCCACAGTTCTATGGCAATCACTGTTATCTTATGAAGTGTAAACATATTTTACATCCAAAAGTAAATACACATTAATTTCTTAGCAATATAGACTTAAGTGCACATTAGAGTCTAATAACTCAGGTGCAACAGAGGCTACCAGGTAAATAACAAGAATGGTTAACTCCTAACATTAATTTTGATGAAATAAATTAAAAGGAGTATTTAAAAAATAATAAACCATGTCTTTGATATTAATTTTTACCATAGCACCAGCAATTAATTCAGTGGAATACGTACAAAATATATAGTGTAATTTTAAGAAACTTTATTTTGTTGCACATTAATTTAGATTAGGGATACTTGACAGTGCAGATTTTGCACTTGGTCTATAAAATGTCTTTATTCAGACATTGATTTGATGTTTGAACCACTGCTTCTGTATTTAGTATCCTTTCACTTTGGGACTTTTTCATTCTGATCTAGTCTTTTAATTAAACCAACTACTATAATTCCTATGGAAATTAGCTTTTATTTTATTTTTTCCAGCTACCAAAGCATTTCAGTAGGACTTCTCTGATACCAAGTGCACAAATTGGATTTTATTTCTTCTTGAGATGTAATTAAAACCTCATTTGATTACTATATATCTGGCCCTGTTTTAATTATTAAACTCCAGTAATCAATTTGCTTTTATGAAGCTTCTGGGAAATTATCTCAAAAGCAACACATTTTTCTCCCTTCTGGCATGCTCTCAACCATTTACTGAATTACATACATAGCACCTGTTCCTGATCCGGATTAAACCACCAATTTATTCTCAAAGCTATTTAAGTTTATTTGGCTGTAGCCTCGTCAGGGTTTTCTACCTCCTGGCTGCAGATTTTACTTTCCATTTTATTGCAGGAGAACCCCTTGATGTACTGCTCTTCCATGGCACTATTTTTGATGCATGCCTCTTACAAACAGCTTTTCTAGTGATCTGTCTAATTTGGTATCCAGGTTCTTAATGCCTCATTTATTATCTGCCTTGCTAGGAAGAGGCTCTCTGATGTGGGATACCCCCACATAAACTCAGTAGCTCCAGAAACACCCTCTTCCCTTGCCCCTGCCTGGTGCAGCAGGCAGGCTGTGATCTGGCAGGGAGCTGGACTTGGGGCTGAGGGAACCCCTGCCTGGGGGAGTTCCCGAGGCCTGGGACCTCCTTGCACTGCAATGCAGCTGCCTTGCTGCACAGATTAGGTACAGGATTGGTGACCATTCCCATTTTATCCCCTTTAGTGTAAAAGCTGCTCTCAGCAGCAGTGATAAAGCATGTGGGATGGGCAGCTGAGCTGGCACTGTGTGCCCCAGAATTAGGAAAAGCCAAGATAGGTTTCCAGTGCTGTTCTGCACCCACACATTACCTCAGATGTGAGACTAAGCTGTTTGTCAGCAACTTACTGCACAGCAGTGACTTTTTCTTACCATTATTTAGGTGTCTTTTGGGACTATGCACTGCTCTGCCCACAGCATCCTTTCACAAGGTATAGCTCCACTTAGATGTAAGCTCCTCAGCACAAGAAAAGGTTAAAGACCATTCAGCAATACATTGTGTGCACCTGGGAGAGGGGCAAGCTGCCTGAAGGAAGAGCTCAAAAGGTGGGGGGAAGAGCATGAGATACTCAGAGGAAGCTGTTTATGGGAGAAGGTAAGAAGGGGAGAGTGTTGGTGGGTTTTTTTTTTTTCCTCTGGTGTATAGAGATGTATTTCTTAATCATGTTTTGCTAAACAAAGCATAGAGAACGCAGAAATAGGAGCAGTAGCAACAAATCCTTTCAGGGAGAGCGTGATGGCTAGCAGTGGAGGCATTTGTTGGTACCTCTGGGTATCAGCCTCCTGGGTTGAAGTGGGGTGTGGAGGGGAGAAGACTTAATCTGCTACAGCACATTCATCTCTGGGGAAGGATGTTAGCTGAAACTGCCAAGATGCAGCACAGATATGGCCAGAGTATAAACTATTGCTAAAGCAAATGCAACATTTTGCTGTATTCTAAGACTAATACGAAATCTTTCTAAAGAGGAGCACAGTTATGTCCTAACTTAAAAACACTGCAGGATCTCCAGAGTATATACTTTTCTTTTCTTCCCCTCCTCACCAGAGATTCTCATCCAAATATTGACCAATTCTGACCTTGCTTAACTTATGAGCTTTGACATGATTACAGCTCATGAAAGTATGGTTGCGGGGCTAATATTTGTAAAGTGAGTTTATGGAATAAGACCATATAAATTCATTTTTATGACTGAGCACATATAAAAAAGTTATAGGTCTCAGTGTTCGCTCTACTTTGGAACCCAGTGGTTTCTAATGAATCACTTTTATTATGTAGGCAGTTTCTGAGTTGGAAGGGAGGACCAGTGACCGATAAGCCATAGGGATAAATTCAGACTCGGTGTAAGCATATGAAGCATTGTTGAAGTCAAGAGAGTCATGACCAGTTACAGCAAAGCTGAATTGGACTCCTGAGTTTTGCTGAAGTGGCTTTCACATGAGAATACATAGGCCAAAGGTGAGCCATCTATCTCAACGCCCTTGAACTTCAGATGAGTTCAGATAAAAGGGAACCTGTGTTGCAGTCATCCACAAATTTGATCTTCATAATACTAATGCTTGATAGAAGTTGTTTTGAAAACCTAAAAGTATTTCTGTATAAATGTCCATATACTAAACCCAAAAATTTCTACCTTCTGAAGGCAGAATACAGAAGATAAAGTGATATGGAAAAGATATAGGGATTAACCCCTATAAACCCTTGATTGTGTCTGTATATGAATTAATTATTTGCCCTACTGATTCAGGACTGTATTTAATCATTATGTTCCAGAAAAAAATACAGTATTTGTGAGGGGGTTGAGTTCACAGAAAAAAAATAAAATTATTGTCATCTTCTCATGGTTGAAGGGGACTTTATTCCTTCTAGGGCTTACTGAGGAAGGGTCCAGGTCATCAAATACATAATGCATTAGTGAGTTACTTTTTCATTTCTGCCAGAGAATTTTTTTTCTGATGCCTAAAATGTAATTAGATGAAATGAATATACTACTAATTTCCCTGACAGAAAATAGGAGTTTCTTTTAACTTCTCTCTAAAACTTGTTAGTGGAAGGAAGCCAACTGTGCCTGGAAAGGGATCTAATACATGCACCAGTGTTCAGCTCTTCCACTGTGAATTAATGTTAAGCTTCTTCCTGGTGATGCTACACTAGCAAGAATAATATTGTACTCCTTTGTAAGTAAACATGTATACTAGAGAGAGATAATTATACAGTAAGTTATACAGTGGTGAAATGTGCCAGGTACTTCAGGGAGGAAAGTATGCACAGAGCTCCTGGTAGTCACATGTGCTCTGACCACTATCAAGCACATTATGCTGCCAGAGGGAGAGTAACTATGAAGGACAGGTACCTACAGAAGTAGCTCAATTGATGTATTGCTATAGTTGCAAAGGATTAATCCATTCATATATTCATAATTCATAATAATTCCATGAAACCAAGTGTTTGCTCAGAAAAGAAGAGTTATTATTTCATAAACAACTTCTTATTTAGCTCTGCTGTTTACAATTTTGATTCCACATTGAGCATGCAGGAGACAGAATGTTTCTAACTCTTTTCCTTTCAACATTTTAACCAAGCAGCTGATCAATGTCTTCTACCTTGCTATTAAATGGATTTTGAAAAATTCTTCAAACCTTATCAGTCTCATATGCTGATTTAGTTCTTTGAATTTACCCTCAGCTGGGAATTCTGCAGGCAACTGTGATTCTGTTGTGTTAAACACTTACTTGAAGTGTTTCATCCATCATCATTTCTAGTCCTTTTCTGATGCAATGTAGTTTGTGCTTTGTCTTTCTTGAAAACTGAATGGCTGTTAAATTATCCATTCATCTTCTTTCAGATTTGCTGTACAATTTGAGTTCCCTCTATTGGCTGTCTCTTCTACCTTATCTGCCAACTTTTCAACCTACTTCCTCAGATCTTTATATACGTTTCCATACATGACGGCATGTCCTTCACTACACATTGGGCACATAATTCTAAGTAAAACAGCAACAGAAATTGTGGTATTGTGAATTATTCAATTTTTCTCACAGATCAGGGTGAAAGCCTTTAGTGAAGCTTATCTCCACTGAAGGGAATGGCAAATGTTGGTTTTTTCTATCTTCTCCCACATATATTTGTCAATGAACTACCCTTTCAGTTGAGATCATTTTGGCATAAGATGACTATTGAGAAGTAAGTCAAAGTACTCTTGTCTGAAGGGGAAAAGTACTCCTTTCTGCTGTCTCTTTTTCTAAACATTTTGGAGGAACTTTTAAATTCCTAAAATTGTTGATACAAATACAATGTTTCATCAATAATCTCACCAAATTACCAAAATCCTAGCAAAAATAAAATTAGCTCGATTTTCAAAAACATAATGATACCCTCCTTGCTCTTGGGAAGCAAAAAGAGAGGATCAGGATCTTTGTGCCTATTGTAACGAGGTGTTTGCAATACTCATAAACAGAAAAATCCTTGCTCTGAAACCACAATACTATGCCTTTCTATGTTACACTGTGAAATAATGATGGACTTGGACAAAAATTGCAAATAAAAGCATTCTTTTTTCTTTTCCTGCTTTTTCTTTCTTGTATAGCTCTACTTAACATTTTCTATTGCTAAAAAAGTAGTAGAGAAAAAGACTCTCAGATTAAGTACAAGAGGTAAGAAAAACAGCCTGTTAATCCTTATTCCATTAATGGAACTTTTAATACAGTATCTGAATTTTCAGAAAGTTCAAGAGAATTCGTTCTGGGTGGCCTCGTTTAGATTCATCATTAGTAGACAAGTAACAAGGCAACAAAAGTGCTGAACCTAGTTAAGTTCCTGTTTCAAGGCTGGAGAGGGATCCTTCTACAGTGCCAAAATTTCCTTTCTCTGGGCCAAACACTTATTCCTAACATAATCCTTAGCTACCAGCTTCCACCTAGAATTGGCATTTGGCCTGATTAAGTTTCCTCTGAAGCAGATTTCTTACAAACACAGCAGAATATGTTGCACCTGCTCTTCCTTGGATAATATTACCCCCTGGATTTCAACAGAAAGTGAGACTAATTTGATCTGCCAACATCTGTGCAGCCTCAGTCCATGGTGTATCACACACTGCATCCTGAGCCTATCTGCCTTACTAATCCTTGTCAGCCAGGCAGTTTCAGGAACCGTAAATATACATTATCTCTCACTCTCTATATCCAAATCAAATGTAAGAAATAAGCCCTGCCAAAATGGTGCATCTTTATGGAATTCTTTAGGATCTATTGAGAGTCATCCTCCCCTTCCCTCAATATGTAACACAGGAAAACCTGGTTTCAGTGAGAACCATACAGAGCTGATCAAATTGCTTCCTGTGAACACATTTTCCCAAATAGCTTAGTCCTGATTTTGTTTTGCTTTTGTGTGTTTTTTTTTTGTTTGTTTGTTTGTTTTAGTTTTTTGTTAAAACACTTCTTAGCAACTTGTGACCGTGTTTCACGGAATGTCTGTACATTGCTCTTGGTGAACAGCTACTGAACTCCCTACCTCCTGACTAGTTGCTAACTTAGAACACCGTGTCCTGACTTTTGTATCAACTATCCTAGGCATGGGAGAATGGTGGAAAGCCATTTCCAAAATGTTCATACATATATAGTCTTCTTGATTAAATAATTTTAAATTTTTTTCAGTTCTGACTTATAGATGTGACAGAAACATCTGAAAGAAGTAATTGTTTTGACTACATCCAGTGACTCTTTCCTGGGTAAGGACTAAGCCACACCATACAGTCCATTCGGGACAAGCAGGACTTCTTAGAGGAGTGGTCCAAACCCTGAATTTTTTATAAAATATTTCCTCATGCAAAATTGTAACTGAAGGACAGAGCAAAAGGGATAGAAGTGATAACTGAGGAAGGGCTGCATGAGGATATAGCAGTGTAAGCATGATTGTTAAAGCACACCTTTTTCATGTTCTCTGCAAAGGAGTATTTCAAGGTTAATTTCCTGCCTTACAATTTGAAGTAGAGTATACATCTTTGGAAAAAAAAATCACTGTGTGTGTATGCACTTTCAATTCAAGTGTCAAAGTCAACTCTTGAGCCAGAGAAGTTAAAGGTAGTCACGACTGTTGGAGATTTCTGTGGCTCTACCATTTATGACACTCTGGGCATTTAATCCAAGTTTACAGGCAGAATAGATACTTCTGTAGCTACATCATCATACTCTACAGATAGATTAAATCACAAGGCCAGACATTATCTTCTGTAGGAAGACAGGCATATCAGAGCTCTTGGAGCTGCAGACAAAGAGATTACATTTCTTTCTAAGTATGTTACACAATGCGATAAGGACTCTGTTCCTCCACGTTCTGTTCAAGACATTTAAAATACTTGCTAGGCTAAACATAAATGCTCTTCCCAGGTTCCCCCGTAAGCCTGGAAGGAGCAATGCAAATCCAATTTTGTAGATACCATCATATGTTTAAAATTCTCAAAACCCAAGAAAATCTTGAATAGCTCTGAAAACAGCACTAAAATGGATCGGTTCAAGGGAGCACCAAGGTAGAAGTGAGCAGGGCAATCTCAGGCACGCATAAGTTGTAAAAGGCATGAGCTTCTTTATCTTCCACAAAGGCATCTCCCTTAAATTTAAATAGCTGCTGTCATTGTCACTGACTACCTGACTATGTATTTATCTGCCCAGAAGCAGAGTGCATGGCCTTTGGCCCTGCTATTCATAGGGTTACTGTCTCTGCCTAACAATGGCGTGAACAGAGCTGGGCTTCTGTTAGCATCTTTTGTTTGATGTGAATCGCTGAAGCTTTGATGTTGTTTGTGAGAAATATAATGATTAAAAAGAATAAGATCTTCACTCTCCCACTCTGTCTGCTCCCCACAGAGAAATCTAATCTGAGTTGGGAAAAATCTGTGACTGATCCTGTCTTAGATAAACACAAGCAACAGAGTCCAGGAGAGAAATCTGTTAGTGTTGAAACTCTTAGCTTCTCTTTACTGGAGGGTCACAGAGGTAATTTGTCTTAACAATCAAAATTCTGTTTCCTGTTACACAAACACCTATGTTCAAATAGGTATAGAATACTTTCTTTGTGTGGTGAACTCAGCTGTCAGTGTAGCCATAGTGCTTTATTTTCAGTGGGATGCCTTAGATTTCTGCTTTAGTTGCACATGCTTCCCTTTTACAGGATATTCTGACAAAACAAGGGGTTGATTATTTCATACTGAAGCTACATTAGTAGATTTGAAATGCTCTACACTTCCAAAAAAGCATTTTTCTTTATAAATTATTATTCTAATAAGCTTGTTTCTCGTCTCTACTGATAACTGCTTTTATTACTGTCATTTTTGAATGAAGAGCAAATGCGATGCAGTAAAGAATAACTAAAGCCCCTAAAATCGGAGCTTCAATGTAAATGGATGGCTGTTCTGCTACTCAAGGCAAAAACTCCACTGTCACATAAAAATACTCTGATCAGTGATCACCACAGTAACAAAAAAGTAAATTCAATGAAATTATAATGTCCCAAGTGTAATAAAATGCAATGAACAAAAAATTGGGATGCTTTTATCTTCACAGACCTTTGATCCACAGTGTGAAGGAAGTGGATTTGATTACTAAGGTATTTTGAAATTGGAGGTGGCTTGATTCCATTGAGCAGCAGATAGGGGAGAGAGTAAGGCAGCAGAGCCATGGCTTACCTTGTGCCAGGAGCAGAGCCAGGCTTACAGAGCAAACACAAAAAGGTTTTGGATTTAGACACTCGGATACAGGAAATCTCTCTGTGCATAACTCTAGATGTTAATTTTTAAAATATATATATATCCTCAGCCATGATTATATATACATATTCACCTTCAGGCTTCACATTAGCATATGATGTAGCACAGTTTTGTGTATCACTGACCCTTTTTCTTCCGGGTGGGATGGTCATTCCAAGGGGCAGTCAAACAGGACTGCTAATGGAATTTGCATAGCTCTTACTGATTTGCTAATTACTTGTAAACCTGCTCACAAAAAGGGGCCAAACTCAGAAAGCAGTGCTAGCCAGGTAAGCAGAGGAATGTGATACATGTTCCCCAACAAAGGAGACTTCATTATCCTTTACTCGGGAAAACTACTGCACATCCAAATGGGTTGTCCTAAGCTACCTTAAGGAAAAAGCAGGAAGCAGAGCAGATGCATAAGGAGTAGGTAGAGCCAAATATCCCCAAAGAATGTTTCAGAGCATTCAGAAGAAAAAAAGATAAGGCTAGGAAAACCGTAACTCTCTCAAATGTGCTGCAAAGTTTATGTACGGTTTTATGTATGAAACATTCCTCCTGGGCACTCTGGTATGCAGCCTAGCTCAGAGTTTGTTCTGGTACTGTCAGAGGCACTGGGGTGGTATCAGACCACTCCTGGAAGTTTGGGCTGCCAAGTTCTTTCAGTATTGCATACTTAAGGCAACCGCAGCTGCCAAGAATAGCCTCCTCTTGGGAACTACTTTGAGCAAAGACAATCTCAGGGGGCTCTGCTGATCTCACATGTCACTTTAATGGGAGTTGCCAGCATTCAGTGGTTGCTGGGATCATCTCTGTTGTGTGGGTGTCAAACAGTACAGAGCACAGCATTAGGTCCTGCTGTAGCAACTGCTGTGGTAGGGATGGACGCATTCCTCACAGCATTTCCTTTGGAGCTCTGGGTGCTGGGATCTGCCCATGTGGATTCAGGACTTCCAATTACTAGCATGGAAAAAAATACATGGAAAGGCCTTGATTTTGTTGTCTATGGTTTAATGTTGTAATTTTGGTATAAAAATGAGTGTCAAATGTTTGGGCTTTTTTCAAACATGCGGTTTGTACTCGTACTATGGTACTGAACTATATAAGTACTGCTAAGATTTTACTGATCTGACAGTTCCCAGTCCACCTCTTCCATATTGTATTTGTAATGATGTAACCTGTTCTCTCCCCATATGCAGTTCCTACAATGTAGTACAATGGCAAGAATTTTAAAGAATGCTGAAAAAAACCAGAAGGAATCTAGGACTTGGCCACAGTTGTGTTCAGCCAGCCCTAAACAGAGGATTTACAATGCCTGAATACTCTGCTGATGTGATAAGTGTATTGAAGTTTGATTAAGCTGGATATGAAAATTAAAACTTGGCTTCACATTGAAGAGAGAATCTCCTGCAGTGTGATACTATGGCATCAAGTTTTCTGTTTACCCCTAAGGCTGGTGCTGCTATGACTTTCAGGTTTGATAATGTCTCTTTTTTAAGCTGTTGAGCAGCAGGCTAATGGCTGCACAGCATGATGCAAAGACAGTAGAAAGCAGGGAAATCAGATGTGAATATATTCCCCAGAGATCTCCTGCTAAGATGGAGCTGACTAACCACAGCTTTAGTGCTCAGATGTGGTCTTCTCATGCAGAGGATGGGCTGATTATCAGCTCTTCCTGGTTTACTGTACATTTTTGGATTACAGATGCTATTACAAAGAATGAATTCTGGTACAATATGCATTCTAGTGTAATATGAACTATTATATTGGAAGGAACATTATTTTAAAAGATTTTTTGTCCAGAGTCAGTGTCACTATCCCTTCCCCATATTGTTCAAAATTATCTTGGTATTTTAAAAAATACAGCTTTATATTCTTCCTTTGTGCTTGTTTTGCCTTAATTGTTTGAAAGCCGTAGCTGTAGTTTATTTCGTCAGGACAAGGACTAACCTACGGAATGGACAGGATCTGCTGGCAAAGCAGCAGCCCACCTTGCTGGTTACACGAGTGTCTGTTGTCCATGTCACACAACAGGAGCTGCTGTTGCTGCTGGGGAGTCACTTCGTTATTGCCACAGTGGCAGCCTCAGATGCCACAAGGTATGGAGAGCAGAGGGCACATTGTCCTTCTTACCTTGTATGATACTGGTGATATATCTGGTCTATAAAATTAAAAGGAACTGCCAATCCACTTTTATTTGTGTGTAGGGAGCTACATTAAGGCACAAGTTAATCACTTTTACATTAACATGGGAGTTGGTATCTGCTTCCCAGCTCCTGGCTGTGTAATGTCACTGGCCTGTTCATTGCTTCGAGGTGTGAGGCAGTTTAGGGTGCAGTGATAATAGGAAGAAGAACTTGTTGCAGTTCCCCAAAGACAACTAATGAGAACACCCTCATATTTGGTCAGATATCAGTGGCCAAACTGTCAGTCTTTGGTGGCTAGGTGGTCTGTGTGGTTTCAGTGAGTAGGAGAAAGACTGGATGACACAGTAATAGATTAATTTTCTATAGTGTTACTTTGCATTAATCATCCTGCTCTTGTAGCTCTGCTTTCTGTACAGATAAGAGAGGAAAAATGGTGAAGTTTGTATTACACACGTCAAATCCTGAAACTGGTTTAATCAAAAAAGACAGAAGCACTGTTCTGGTAGGAAAAAAGTCTTCACCAAAAGGGTGGTCAAGCATTGGAACAGGCAGCCCAGGGAAGTGGTGGAATCACTGTCCCTGAAAGTATTAAAAAACTGTGTAGATGTGGTGCTTAGGGACATGGTTTAGTGGTGGATGTGGCAGTGTTAGTTTAATGGTTGCCCTTGATGGCCTTAGAGGTCTTTCCCAACCTTAATGATTCTATGGACATCTGTAGCCTTAACAGAGGAGTGCTTGAGAGCTTACACACCGTATGCCAAGCTCCGCGGCAGTCTGTGTAGAAGCATAATTAAGAGTAAACTCTGAGTTAAACAGCATACAGGCTAAACAACAAATCATTTGTCATTCACCTTAAGGGCCTGATTTAGAGTGCCCCTTAACAGTTTCAAAAGCTGCCAGAAGGAAGTGCCTTGATCTTCCCTTTGGGTCACACAGATTGGGACAGGTTTGACAACAGCACCTGCTGTGATTGTCCCTCTGGCACATCTGTCCACCGCACTCCATACCTTGCCATGATGAGAATCAGTTTGCCTCAAACAAAATAAACAATTGCACTATCAGCTTTTATAACTTGAGAGGAATGATATATGCAGACATTACCACCTTCAGGGAATCTGAAGATTTCTGCACAGAATTCAGACTTTTGGTAAAGTCAGAGAAGAGTTCAAATAGCTTTCAAGGCTGCTCTGAAAGCTAACTCTTCTTCCCTAGGAAGACAAGAACAATATTCTCTGAACTCTACAGAAGCAGTAAGTAGAAGTTACCTCATACAATGGCATGCAGATGCTATCAATCCACTCGAGCTGCAACCTGGGTAGTTCATGTTTCCTGTTCCGATCAAAAATGGCCTGAATTGAGAATGGAACAAAACTGTCATGCTTTATTACATTGCAGTATTTTACAGACACATCATCAAGCACTTTTCAGCTATGATCAAATTCTCACAACCGGAACACTTTGTAAGCCATAATCAATCTTGCAGCAGTCTTCCTACTGGGCATGAAAAATAAGCAGTTTATTTTCAATTCTGATTTGAAATTTTTAGGCTGAATGTGTATTTTATAATTCTGTGATGTAAAATGAATGCTCCACATTTGGAGCTGAGCTGGTAAGTAAACTCCTGTAGGAATGTAAAGTAGGTTCCTTTGAGCAGAAATTTCCCCTTTTCTCACATAGGGTTTTCCAGCTCAGCAAAATGAACAGTGATGGATCTGGGCTGGCTCTCTCCCTCCCAGTTACAGAGCGTTTCTGCAGAACCAGCTGTGTTTGTGAATCCAAAGGGTAGGAAATCAACAGATCAGTTCTGGGAGCAGTTATCAGTTTGTTCCTCTGGAATCAGCCTAATTCACTGCTCACTGCCCTCCCTCAGTGATATATCAGGAATATGTCAGCAGTTGATCTTGTTTAAAAATTCCTCATTATGTGGTAAAATTCTGCGTGCTTTTGACCCTTAGCCATAACTGTTAGAACTGATGGCCTTATCTCCCAACCTATAACACTTAATACATCAGTTTACCTATTTTTTTTGTTTGTTCGTTTAAACAGTGAAGTGCCAAAAGAGAGGATAATCCTCCTTCAAGTGGTATGGCTTCAGAGAATCCTAATGTGGCCCACATATGACTGTGTTCCTTGGTACAGACTGTAGAACACAAAGCAGTAGTGAGAGTCTCCGTATTATGGAGAAAATACTAAAAGTATTTATAGCCATACTCTTCTTTGCCACTTCTCTGGGCTGTTGGATGCAGATTTTCAGAAGATGTGAATCCAGAAGAAAGCTCTGGCTTTTGTCTTTCTCTGTGAATCTACCAAGGTATATGTGCAAAATGTAGTGTAATAACATACCTTAAAATAATTCTTGCAGTTGCTGGGCCTGGGCCATTTGCACTAGAATTCTTTGCTGCTTAAAGACTGTAACATTAATATGTGTGTAAAACTATCTCCTCTATGTATGAGAAATGCACTTTGCAAATTTTATATACAGGGCAGGAAAGGCACTTACATCCACATGGTACTTCAGTTTTTCAGGCCTAGATTTGGTCTCAGAATTGTGAATATCAAGACTATCTGATTACTCTGAACTATAGTTCCCACTTTTTCTGAGATGCACACTCGGAACTACTATAGAGAGAAATCCAGCTGTATACTGACAGTATACAAAGTGAAATGCGATTTATTGTAGCTGAGCATTATTTACTGCCGACTTTGAAGCTTTATTGACTTCATTACATCACCACAGGCCTATGTGTGAGTATTGACATAGGGAGAACAAGTCGGGGACACTGGACTGGCCCTTTCATATTTGGAAGCATAAAGTTTTGGAAGCATATTTGTAAATGGCTTGTAGGTTAAATTCTTATGAATACTTTCTGTTACCTGTTACCTGCAGATAATGGTTTCTCAATATTTTGAGCTGTTTAATCTGGATAAAGCTTTTTCTTCTAATCGTTCAGTGAAAACCTTTATGAAGCTTTCCTAATTCTTGTTTGACACTTCATACCCATCTGCCTATAATCCACTCACTATTGATTTTTTTTCTTTTATTCACAGTGTTATATTTAGTTGTATACCTATAGAAATGCATTTTGGCATCTCATACATCAAATAACACAGATAAACAGCTGCAACATAAAGTAAATCTGACAATTTTGATTTCTATAGGTAACTGGTGATTTTGCATTTGAATTCCACTGCTTAGAAAAGTCACTGACAAGATAACTTTGGGAATAGGTACAGAAAATGGGTAAAAGGGCTCAATGCACAAGTGACTGTGTTGACGGGAGAGTTTTTATGTGGTTATAAGGGGACAAAGCTTTTATTTATTCCAAGATTTTTCTGAAATACAGTTCATTTTTCTGAATGAGCCGAATGATATTTTCTTACTCTGTTCCAGTTAGTAACTATTTTACAAGCAATAAAAACTTACTGAAGGGGTGAGTTTGAGTTCAGATCTTTCTCTGTCTCCTTGTTCAAAGAACTCACTGGTTACCAGTTCTGCTGCCTAAAACATAAATCATTATAAAGATTAGAGTTCTTGTTACATAATTTTTAGGATATAGAGTTTCTGCTCAGACCATGACTTCTGCCCGTGCTTAACTGTAAAGAAGTGAACAGTCTCACTTACATGACTGATGTCAGGCACGTGTTCATGTAGTTTTCATGGGCATACAGGGGGTGTAGACAGCCATAGTCACTGACAGGCACAGTTTTTTACCCCTTTTTGATAGGGAATTGCCTGGGGGAATTACACTGCAATGTCAAGGTAGCATTCAATGCAGTTATGTGAACAGAACAAAAAGTTATAGCTTCTTGTTGGCATCCATAATTATGTCTATAAAGATGCTTTGTAAAACATACAAGAGCTCTCTGGGTGTTTACAGGCTGTTGCCCTATACAAACAATGTCACTTATCAAAGAAAGTTAATTAACTAATACCCTCTGTTGTTTTAACCTATTGTGAATTCATAAAGGATTTTTTTCACCACTAGGCTTTATGCTTTTTCCCTGTGACTGTCATCATTATAGGATCTGGATATCTAAATATGAACACAGATTGTGATGATCATATTGATTTAAAATCAAAAACTGGTGGGTTGGAAGTTGGAACGCATCTTTCTGACTTTTGTGAATAAAGATGTTCTATTCACAGAAGAGGCTTGTGCTTCTTAGAAGAAAACAAGATTTAAAACCAAATTTAGTTATGGAAATGAGGAATTTTTGGAAGTCAAACAGTGAGCAATTCTGATATAGTGCTGTACTCTTGTCATGTGTGGGTTGCATGTGCAACACTGGAGATACAAAAAACTGGAAACTAATCTACTGAAGATGGCATTCAGATCCTAAAACTCCTGTCATGCCTGCAAGTTGTTTTCAAGCTAGGAAATTATTTCACAATGCCAAGCCATGAGAGGGTAAACTAAGCAGAGAACCTGCACTTCGTAAAATTTCAAAATTTCTTGCTCTAGCAACTGCATGGTAGGTAACACTCACAAATCCTAAGCTTGTTATAGCTGAAATAAGGAGTACCAAAATAAATTGGAACTGGGTGAAGGGATGTTATAAAGTACTCTTAAATCCTCAGCCAGGCTATCACAATTTGGGACTTTATAATGTATATAATCCCAGTGCATTAATAAAATTCTGGATCAATATTCCAGATAGAGGAGTAATTTAACAACTTAGCAGCAATTAAGGGTTTGCCAAATGTATTGTATAAAAGTAATAAAGACATGGTATTATGCCTGCCTCTCAGTGCTATTCTGATCCTGTTCTCCTTATGACCCTTTCCCTCTTCTTTTATTTATCTTCTCTTCCTGAATATGTGGCCTTTATTCCCTTTGATTCACATATTTCAATCTCTTTCTCCCTCACTTTTCATGGTTTTATTTTTCCTTTTGGCACAGTTGAGGTCCAGCCATTTCCTGTTTTGCCTCTGTGGACTTATTAGCACCTCTGCTCAACCAGGTAATGTTTCAATTGATTCCAGACTGGATTTTCCAATATAAAGTAAACCTGTACACCAGGCTGCAGGAGAGTTTTCACCTGCAGACCTCAAAAGTGATAAGCATAAACTGCCCAGTTTTCCAGATACTTCAGCACTAATTCAGCACCATAGCACAAAGATTGACAACATGGAAAGCAGCCCCTACCTGATGTTTTGGAGGTCAACAAAAAAGCAGAAGTGTTAGGGAGGAAGAATGAGGGGGATTGCACACACTGCAACTGTGGACAGGTGGCACTGAAAAATCTTGTGACTCATTTTCCCACTGCGGGATATAGGCTGCTTTCACGATTTCCATGCAAGGTGGCCATATCCTGGCCAAGTAGAGCAACAGCCTTAGAAGAACTGTTGTCGTGGTCTGCTTATAAAAGAAAAAAATACTCACCTGACAATACTGCACACTGAGCTGAAGCCCTCCCCCCATAAATGCTCTTTTACTCAGCTGATGTGCATGTAACTTTTGCAGATGCCTTTCAGCTTCTGTTACTTTCTTATCCTTCTCCAAGAAATCTGGCTGCTCCTGCATCACTAGTTATCTGGTCTAGCTTTCTCTTTTTCACCCCATCTTTATAAGTATTTGCTGTTCACCAAATTCCCTCCAGGTGTATGCCCACACTCAGCTGCACTGGTATATTTTCTATTTGCTTCTTGATGCTCCAAAACCCTACACAGTCTGTTTTCTACTAGCTGGTTCTGGGCCTTAGTAAAGAAACGAGAATGATTATCAAGGATACTGGAATTATTAAGGATGGATGCTGGGTAAGGAAGGATGCCTAGGAGAGGGAAAGTCATGGAGAAAAGAACAAGACTTTTGGAATATGCTGCTTTCTCATACTGTACTTGTTTGTCAATGCTGAACCCATGTTTTACGTATATTTCTGAAGAGCCTACTCAGCCTCAGAATCCTGAGTTTTTATTTGTTTCTAAGTACAGGATGCTAAAAAGAGCTCTATACTACACTTGCAGTTTTTTTAAACGTTTTTAAGAAAATGAACACTTATCATATGTACTGAAGATTTTATGTTAACTGAAGTTTGCATCTCATCTGTTGGTATTTTTGATTTAGGGGAGATTCTGCTACTATTAAGAAAAAAATTGGGATAAAACAAGTAAGCACAGCTACTTGTGGCTAATGCCTTTTTTGTTTAATCCATCCACTTTTCGATGTGGATTTAAAAGGTTAATAAGAGAAGAGGGTGTAAAGCCAGATGCATACAACAGCATGT
Source organism: Scytalopus superciliaris (assembly GCA_013400415.1). Lineage (NCBI taxonomy): Eukaryota > Metazoa > Chordata > Aves > Passeriformes > Rhinocryptidae > Scytalopus > Scytalopus superciliaris. The sequence continues at coordinate 1,658,153 of VXBX01003997.1, forward strand.
GTACAGGCAAAGATTATGCAATAAACCATTTTTTGCAGAAACCCCCTGCTATTTTTTTTTTATAGCATTAATACCGCTGTAAATTGATTCCAGTTTTGGTCCCTTGTAAGTCGGCCCTGGGAATATTGTCCCGCCAGTCCCGCCTCCTCCCAGCCCCGCTATTAATCATGACTTGCCTGTCTTGAAATCTCCCACGGTTTGGTCACAGCTCCAAGGTCACAGGCTGTCATTAGCATTGATCTGAAAAACAGAAATGAACAATACAAGCTGAATCAACCTTTGTTGGATTTCTAAACAACTGTGCTCTGGATGCATAAATAAATAATATGTATATAAAATGTCAGCCCTGGCACCTTCTTTTCCTCCAGAAAAGAATGACATGTTTGAAATCTCAGCCATCAGCACGGCTTTTACATCACAATTGTGCCTCAGAAGCCTAATGTGTTGCAGGTCATAAGATGATGAATTTTGGTATTGTGCACTGCACACTAGAAAAGAAATGATATTGCAAGGGAGTAACCGCTAATTTTGTAGTACTTCTAACACGACTTACATTAATACCTATAATATATTAGAAAGCATGTGCTTCACATGATATAAGTAAGGGTATTATTACATAATAACACCTGTAACTGGATTAATTTATATGCCTATTTGTAAGTGACTGCTGTAGCAAGAGAGCCTATAATCACAAGAGGCATCCCAGACACTGTTTAAGCAGTTTCTACTGCTCATCTACAATAAAAATTTAAGATTTACTATGAGCTATATGGTTCCACTGTAGTTTAATACCTAGCTACAACCATGTTTTATATGCATTAGGAGAAAGAAACCATTCAGCTGTAGAAAGCGTTTATGTACAGTACATGATGCAGATAAAAGTCTAAGAAAGTTTAAATGAAGAACAAGGGCACTGAAAATGAAGCATCGAATATATTGCCTGAATCTAAAATTAGGAATGGGTGAAGTGGTATGGAAAATAGAAAATGGCAAATATTTTGGTCAAAAGACCAAAAGAAAACAGAATTTTAATGAAATTTCAGAAAAAAATGAGACATCATTAGGCATGCATAAGAAAATACACACATTTTATTGTCTAAAAAGTGTGATGTACTCAAACCACCCACAAAGTCTGAGGTTTTCAATAGGATGCACACTCAGCATTCTTGAGGGCTAGAAGAGTACTGTGTGTATGCGAATTCCCAGGTACAGACTAGAAGAGCAGAGAAAAGCATGGCCAGTGAAAGAAAACAGCTGAGAGGAGAAGGGAAGAGGGAAATGGAAAAGAAAGATCTCTGTGTCCTAAGGGTGAATACTAATGCTTTCTGGAAAAAGAGTGGAAGGGCTGAACAGTAACTGGTGAGGCTGGGAGAAAGGGAAGAAAACATGACAGAGTGTGAAGGCAGAAACAGGAATGGAGAAGATGAAGGCACGCTGCTTAATCACAGCTGTTTGCTAATGTTTAGAAATGATATATTTCATATCATGGATCACATTTTTAAAACAAGGTACCTTCCTTTGTTATTCTAAGCCTTCACTTCACGATATATGAAATTCTTTCAACAAATATGGCTACGCTTTGAAATAACCAGAAAACAAGAAATAGTAGTGCTCACCGAAATATTTCTCGGTGGTCTTTTATATTCCAATCATAACCACCTTTACTGACAAGTTCAAAAAACTCGGTCCTTCTCCTGCAAAAAAAACCAGATTATCAGAGAAGGCAACAAGACACTTTCAGGGCAGTACTGCAGTAGGAACACAGTTCTCTGTATGATACAAAAATCACTGCTCCTCATGTATTATTGTTAAAGTCATTACACTGACAGTCCATTTAAGCGAAACATACTAATTTCCGAACGTGTTCTATAAATGTCTGTTATCAATGTCAGAGTTGCCTAGTAAAAGCAATAGTGTATTTATGGTCTCCACAGATAAGGAAATTAATGGCACAGAAATGTTCAGTCTTCCATGGAAGCATGAAATGTTCACCTACAGCAGCGGACAGACAGACAATAGAAACACCCCTGCAATATACCCGCGCTTCTCTTTATTTGTCCTTGCAAAATGGTTTTTACTGCTATATCCTGGAGGGGTTTTCAGAGACATGCAATTCCCATTTTTCCCAGCACACAGAAAAGAACAGAGACACACAGGAACTGCAGCTGTCTTGAATTCTTATTGACTAGAAACTACATCTCCCTGCTTGATCCCATGCTTTGTCTTCTGGAATATCTTTCCTGTGTCCTTAAAGACGAACAAAACATGAGATAGACAGAACATGTTAATGTTTGATTGTTGCCTTTAGGAATCAAAATTCTGACTTACTATAGTCTGTAATATTTTATGGCACTGAGATTCCAAGCAGCTCTTACTGCATGCAGTGTGACTACAATATGTAATAGATCCTGCCCAAGATATAGCAGAAGTTGAAGTACAGAAACCTGGAGCAACTTGCCCACAGTAACACAATATATGAGTATCAAAGATGGAAAGCAAATCCCTGTATTCTGAGTGACAGTCCAGTGCCCAATCTCATATGAGACTGCTGTCTCTTTGTCAAGTGGAACTGTAGCTAAGACTCCTCAGCAGGAGAGAGTTTGCAAAGTCTTGTAGTTTCTACATTTACTTCAACTAGACTGAAAGTCTGAACAGTGATTTTTGAAAACACAGTCTGATGGCAGCCAGTACAGGTTTTGCACCCAAGGAAATGCACATTTCCAGGAACACTACCTTTAATGAGTAGATAAATGTTATGTGGGGCATATTGCATTATTCTGGTCCCTGACTGTTGTGGTTGTATGACCAGTCACTCCTACTATAGGGCCTTTCTATAAAGGATTTCATGACAGCAGCTGGAACAGGGAGATATAAGGACTGCAGGATGGTATGTAATTCCTTATGCTTCAGGATATAAGACATAAAACAATTTCACATTACAGAATTTGCTAGGACAATGCAAACTCACACGTGCAGGAAACAAAATTCAGTTCTCTCACACAAAGCCTCATGCATCACGGTCTCTATGGAAATAAATATTTCAACAATGAAAATTTTAATGGCCAAGAGTAGCTGTCACATAAACCTTAACCCAGCCTAACCCTGAGCAGATCAACACTACACTGAGCAGCGGACTTTTGCATCTTGTATTTCAGTGGTCAATCTAACAGTGTAAAATTTGGTAATTATTTCATTTTGAAGTATTGGATATTCTGAGCAACTAATAGGTTACTGGATAAAAACCAGGCAAGAATGTTTAAAGCTGAGAGCTCAGGAAGATGACATCCCAGAAACATCAATATTCAAATTTAAAATGTAGAGATCCATAAAGAGTAACCGAAAGTGTGAGACTCAAGGCCTTCTGTTAAGCTGAAAACTTTCAGCATTTTCTTTGAAATCCATTTAAATGGATACAGAAGTAGGAGTCCAGCTCCACAGAGAATTTCTAGGGTAGCAAGGAGTCAATCTGAGGAAAGCAGCCATGTATAATGAAGCAATTTGGTTTTCCTACTGGTTTCTTATGCCTGGTATACAAAATTATGAGGTTTGCTATTAATAAGCAAAAGTAATGTGGCAGGACTTCAGAAATAGACTGAATTATAACAATTTTCCAGTGTCTTTGAGTAACATTGACTCTGGTTATATTTTGCCTGGAAGGGAAGGTTGTTTTGCTATATGTGACAAAGCCAGTTGTTCTACAGCCCAGTGTTTCAAGATACCATTTGAATGAATTTCCATAAACTTCATTTTGGTTCTATGCTTTTGCTTGTTGCATTATCTACAGGTATCATTATCTAAAATTATCTATTAAAGTCAGGTATATTTTCCATCTGATCTTTCACTGAAAGTCATCTTGAAAAGGTCATAAAGCCTTGCTCTGCCTGGAGTTTTGTTTCTGTTTTGCTAGCTGGAGTTTGTGATCATTAGGTCTAGGCATTCTAAGAATATCATTATGAGAATTTTCTTTGCCACAAAAATAGTGAAGATGTAGCAAACTGAAAAAGCAGTTTGTGTAGAAACATCTGTTCACATAGGGTGGCTTTAAGAAGTGTAAACCACCAACGTTTACCCAGAGTGATTTTCAGGCACTTTTGGAAATAAAGTAGCATAACTACCACCTAATTAATGAATCATAACAACATAAGAGGAAAAAAAAGACTTATCTATAGACTTTTTAGTAAATAGGCATAATTTGCTAAAGTCTTTTGATTCACATAGCACAGAAAAATCAATTATGTAAATAAGGAAGAATAATCCTAAAATTCAGCTGACAACCCTTTTGGCCATTGTTTCTCTATATTCAAGCTAGAAAGACAACTTGATCACATAGGTGTTCAACCTAAGGCAGTCAGGGAAGAGAGCTCCATCACATCTGGGTCTGAACAGGGTTCCATCCCAAGGCACTGCCATGTGCCCCCTCTGGCTCTTTCAGGGGCTGCAGGATCTCGGCCGGGGGGGCACATGGAGCTGTACCAGAGCAGCCTCACTCTCAGTCCCTGCCACTCACCTGTTCCTTGCCAACACAAAACATATCTGCAGCATTTGTTGTTACTGGTGAGACAGGAGAAGCTGTACTGGCACATCTCTGGGGTCCTTGTATCTCACAATCATCAAGGCTGGAAGAGACTTTCAAGATCACCCAGTCCAGCTGCCAACCCAGCACCACCATAATTGCCCCTAAATCATATCCCCAAATGCCGTATCAAGATGCCTCTTGAACACTCCCAGGGATGGTGATACCACCCCCTCCCTGGACAACTTATTTCAATATCTAACCACTCTTTCAGTGAATTTCTTTTTTCTAATATCTAATCTGAATCTCCCCATACCATTTTAAGACCATTTCCTCTCGTTCTTTCACTTGAGACATAGCAGAAAGACTGACCCTCATCTCACTACAAGCTCCTTTCAGACAGTTATAGGAGATAATGAGGTCCCCCCTGAGCCTCCTGTTCTCCAGACTAAACTACCCCAGCTCCCTCAGCTGCTCGTTCCTCGTAAGACAGGTTTTCTAGACCCTTCACCAGCTCTGCTATGCTCCTCTGGACATGCTTCAGCACCTCAATGCCTTTCTTTCAGTAAGGGGCCAAAACTGAACACAGTACTCAAGGTGTGGCCTCATCAGTGTCGACTACAGAGGGACAATCACTTCCCTAGTATTGCTGACCACAGTATTCTAAATTCTTTCTTAAGAACAGACTTGCAGGCAACAAAGAGTATCAGTGTGTCTACAGCCAGTACTGTTTAGAAACAGCCCTTAGCACAGAAACCAAACACTGAGAAAAACAGACAAAGCAAACATTGCAGCATCCCAATTAGTATTTTTACAATTAACAGTTAAAGATACAGTGTTGATATAGATGGTTCAACAATTTCAGAATAAAGAGTTTTGCTAAAATTTTCTGGAAGCTTGGTTTGGTATCATCCACCAGCACAGAGGAGGGGCAGAATCTGGGTATACCACCCCAAGAAAAACATTACTAAATGATACTCAGAACTGTACAGGATAGGATGCTAATGGACATCAAATAAAAATTAGCTCAGTTGGTTGGAGCATGGTGCTAATAATGGCAAGATTGTGGGTTTGATCCATGTATGGGCTGTTCACTTGAGAGCTGGACTTGATGGCCTTTTTGGGTCCCTTCCAACTCAGAATATTCTGTGAAAATTCCTAAGGATGAATTATTGTCAGCACTGGGAAGGTAGTACACTGAAACTGCACATCTGACAGCACATCTTTCCATCAGTCAGGCAGAGGCGTGTGCCAGAGTGGGGGATATCAGAAGTGCAGTGTGACGGTGACACCATGACCCCTCTGAGAACATGCATGCTGCCACACATTGTCACTGGGAAGAGCTGGGTAATAACTACTAGTATTTAAAAATCATAAAGTAGCACCTAAAACCTATTCTTATCATGTGATGCAAATTGGTATAATTTGTCTTCAAAACAGCAAAGTGTATGCTTTTATTACCTCTGCAATTGGGTCTGTAACTAAATACAATATTTCTTAGCATACATGTTTAGAAATGCTGGAAAACTCAAATGTTGATCTTCTACATGCCTGAAGAACTGACCACAGAAGGGACAGAAGAATTAAGGGACTGATCTGTAACTGATTAATGGAATTGCTTTGAAGTATAAGCCTAGGATTTCACTTGCTTTTGGTGGATACAGACATGTTACACATTAAAGCAAAGCTTACTTGGACACTTGAGATATTTCTATTAGCCTAAGATATACTAAGTATTAGACTAAACCTCTTCAACCATAGCCAAACACTAATTTCTCATATTATATATCCTTATTGGTATTTAATAGGTCATTAGAGTAAGTTCTCTGAATTTTCATTTGTCAAATACAGGAAACGCCAATACTTACTCAAAATACAGAGTGAGGTCTGTTGCCAATATCGATTGCTTTAGAAGCTGCATAAGGTCACTGTAGTCCTTAGAGGACAAGTTAGCAAAGATGTTGTGACCCTATAATGAAAGAGATAAAAGAGGTAAAAGGCTAGCAATCAATATAGGTTTTAAAAAGGTTTTCTAACTCTTTAGTCTACTGTTTCCCCCGTAACACAGGCCTTTTCTGATTCATGGCAAAACTAGAACAAAATAATCATGTTAATACTGCTGAGATTACATTGAGGTGGAAGCGTTGACGATTGTAATCAGGCACCTGGTATGTTTTTCTAAACTCCACTGAAATTATAGCCTCTTGAGCAAAGATTTACTTTTTGCTATGACCCTGCACAGACTCAGTTTATGGGGAAAAACTATGGATACATCTCAATCTTTCCTCTTATTAAACGTTTTGGGGAACTGTGCATTGGAGCTTTTGAGTTGAGCTCCTAATAGATTTATCTGTGCTGCTGCTTGCAGGCACACAAACTGCTGTTAGAGCAGTCAAGGGCACTAAATCAGTTTTTCATTCAAAACAGCCCATTTGCTCTCTCTGCCCATTACTGAGTTGCCCTACAGTGTATACAGCCATTGCCTATACAGGCTAAAGAACCACAACTTTATATGCAGTTTAAATACCTTTTGTGGGCTCAATATGCTGCTTTTTAAGGTGTTGTGGATTAAGAATTTGAAAGGTGCTCTATGGCCAGAATGCAAGGAAACAAATTATTTGATATTGCTATTTGAGAGCAGGAAGGTCCTTTTGTAACTGAATTTCTGAATACAACAAGAGGGATAGAGATCCTATAATTCCTCTGTGAAATCCCAGAGAAAATAAGCTGAAAGAAACAAAATTAATGGAAAACTATAAATGTAGGCTTAGGAAGTGATCTTCGTGACAATAGTTACATATAACTGTATCAGCATAAATAAAAGTACTACAGGTTGGTTGTTATTTTTTTCCAATCACCTATAGAAATATTGAAATTCTTGCTGAACAGACTCTTATTTGGGTGGTATTTAGCCCTGTAGTGCCCATATACAGTAAGCACTGCCATCTACTGCCTAGGAAGATTAAAATGCCCTTAAACTCCCCAATTTTCCAGCAATAGGATTGCTATAACCATGACGGTATGAGGATATATATGAGATAAGCATGGCATTTTTTAATAGAGCAGCTAATTGTTGGACTGAAAAAAATAATTTGCCATGCATAAAATTATTTCTTTTCAGCTAGATGTTGAGAAGGCTTTGAGAATATAAGGGTTATTTATGAAAAAGAAAATTAAAACCAAAGTATTCAGAAGAAAATAAAGCAAAATGTACCAGAAAAATAGGAGTTCTTTCAACAGGGCTAATTTACCAAGTTATCTGTTATTCTATAGTATCTACTGCCTTTCTGACCTGTTTCATTGCGTATAAAACCATGTCACTACAAAGCCCAAGATCGCTTGTACTGAGGTTAACATGCCAAGAGTAAAGGAAAAATTGTTGAAGAAATAATACAATATACTGTGTTTCCTTGTAGTCAGCAAAACCAGACTAGAGTATTTCAGAGAGAGGCCAACTGCTCAGCTAGTAAAAGATGGTGCATCTTTATGTAAGTTGGGGGATCCAAATCTGCATTTATTGCAAACTAAGTTGTGTTGCATTCCATTAGCAAACAGTATCTATTGGAAAAAAATCCTGTAGGATTAATTTTCTGAACTAGAAATTAGGACCTGGAGAAAAAGCTCCCTGAATGATCAAAAGGGAGGACTTGCAATTCAACTAATACTTTACATCTCTGAAAGAAGCTGGAGTAGAGTCCAAATAACTTTTTGTCATAGATTTATTGCTTTTTAAGCTGGAAAAGATAAAGGCATCTAGACTGACATGATCTATAAACCTCCACAGAGCTGTCCATGTCTTGAGCCTGAAACATTCAATTATGATGAAGATTTCAGGAACTAGAGAACTGATTGTTTTCCAGAAAACCTTGTTCCAGAGGTTGAACAGAGTCACTAGTTTAGGAAAAAAAACTCCAAACCTCAGAAAACCTTTCCTTTCTCCCTATTCTGAACCAGTCTGTTTAACATTCAAATGTCGCTTTTCTTACACCTTTCCCTGGAAGCATAAAGATCCATTTAATTCCTAATATCACCTTTTAGATAAGCTAGCCTAGGCTAAACAAACTGAGCTGTTTCAATCTCATGCTGGTGCTTTCCTTTCCTATGTTTACTTTTTAAATATAATGTCAAGAAACTGAACACTTAAGCCACAGTCCCATGACAAATCTCTCTGGCAGTGTACACAGAGGTAAAGCCATCACCCTGTCCCCATCTGTCTGTGATCATGGAACATTCCCAGATGCTCTTCAGAAGTTACTGCAGATCAGCATATAGTCTCCAATTGTGCTGCATGAACAACAAATTTTGGGTTTATATCTACTGAATGCATTTTGTAACAACCTATATGTGTAAATCCACTGTTTTGTAAGGACTCTGTGTCCATCTTTCTGCTTTTCTGATTTGCTGCACCTCTGGGGTAGTGCATGCTGTACATACTCTTATGAGCAAGATATTCTAGGCAACAACTACATCTTCCTATGTATCTGCAAAGCAATTAACGTACTTTAAACAGTGTGGTATTACTGATACTACTTTTTAAAAATAATTTGTTAAAAATACAAAAAACCATAATAAAAAATACTGATTACAGAAAGACTGTCAAAGAAATCAAGTTGGTGCAGTAAAGGATGACTGTGATATTCTGAATATGACACCTGTGGGGAAAGGTAAGAGCTCGTTTCAGCTACCTATAAACCACTGAGCAGGATGTATGTAAGAAGACTGAGAAAAGCTGACAATATGATTAGGATATGCTGTTCTCCTTGCCCCTCTCTGATTGAGACAAATATAATCTCTGGGCTCTATGATCAGCATTTGTAGTTGCTTAATTTTGTGCTAGTTGTGACCTTTGTAGTAACCAATAAATAATTCCTCAAGGAGAGGGCATTAAAAGGGTATTGCATGTGGTATTTCCTTTCTCCAGATGAAACTGCCCAACAGCTTACAGTGAGATTAATAGTAATGCTTTTGTACCTCACTTTGGAGAATCATGACAGCATGATTGAAATGGTGATGCTCCAAGGTAGCAGAGGTGCCGTAGAGCTGAGCTAAGGCCGATCCACTCCTGAAACAGAACATGGGGAGTCAACAAATCCTGCTCATCTGCTTACGAAGCAGGTTTCAGAGACAATTTACTAACAAAAGCATGTAGGCACACTCTTCACCTCCATTTCAGCAATCACACTTAAGACAGTTGACAAGATAAAGAAATAATAATTTAAAGCCAGATACAAAGCATGTATGTTCCAGACTTCGCTAAATATCATCAGTTGACTAACAATTTTTCTTGAACTATGTGAAATTTTGTAATGCACAGGCACGTCACTGTGCAGTACATACACACAGGAACGTCCCTGAGCTAGGATCGGCTGTTCCACTACTACTTATTTTTAATTCTTATTAGACATAAACACAATGTCTTACAATTACAAACTCTTAAAATAAGCCTCCAAAACACAACAACAGCAGAAAAAACAACTGCAGATGCACTGAGGTTCTGTCAGCATATAAAATCATCCATTTAAAAAAGTACTAAGGCAAACAAAAACCACAAGTGAGAGCAGTGGTGAAAGCAAAGTTTAGCACTACTTCAGAATCTATTTTCTCATTATGCTTATTGTCTAAACCAAAATCAGATTCAAAAGGCACAGAGCAGGTAGGTTTTTCTAAGTTTAAAGGACAAAAATTTACGGAATACAATTATAAAATTGTGAATCGTTGGGAGGTGCAGAGAATGGGACTAGACTGTCAGAATAGTCACTACTCACCATTACTTCACTTCTGAGACCAAGCCTAAAGCAACAAGATGGGTTTTCTTTCCAAAGAAATGAGAGTAAGAGATTATGCTAGAGACAGAAAGTCTCCTAGGAGCATATACTATAAAACTGCACCATACTGATACTTAATTATCAGAAGCAGCTATATTAGAGAGAAGGATGTCCAAGAAGCATTGTCCCTAGAGAATGTGATGTTGAGATATATAACAGAGCCATTTCAGACAACTGTGATATTGTCTCCATCATATACCTCTTGAACTTTCATCATACAGAACAGCAGTATTGAACACTGAAGATAAAACAGGAAAAAGTGATGCTTAAATTTATGTCGGGTTAGAGAAATAAATCATAGTTGCTCTTATGAAAACTACAGCTTCTGTTTTCAGGGATGTTTTATACATGTGTGGTAATGTTTGTCTTTCATTAAATGTTTCAGCAGTTTCTTTATGGAGTCATAAAATGGTAGCCTCCTCTTCGTACTCTGTTGTCAAACAAGTATAAGTGATAGCAGCCTAGTGCCAAAACCCTACACCTTTAACTGAGCCATCCTTCTGAACAAGAGATACTGTTGTGTAAGGTTACAGAGGAGAATTGGTTAACTTAATCAGAGTCTAAAATGGCCAGGATGTAAATTTTAGGTCTCATTTTATAAATTAGGAACATAAACATCAATCAACTGAGCTTCCTTCCCATTTGTCTCGTCTATTTTGATTCTCTTCAAGTCTCAGCTGCAAAAAGGCATCTAGCAGTGCTTGGTAACCTTTGCACCATGAGCTCCGTCTTTTGAGCACTGCAATTGATTTTCCTTGCTATGGTGATTGAAGATCCAGACAGTGTCATTGTTTCATTGAGATTGTATGGCAACACCAATACCTCAGGAAATGGCAGCTTAGTGAACATCAGAAACATCAGTTTGAGTGATGTTCACCGAGGCAACTTGCCCCCAGAAATGCAGCAGCCCGTGCATATACACATTGCAGCAGAGTATTTCTGCATTTGGTAGGACAAAATAGGCTAATACATTCTGTCTTTCAGCTATCTCTTGGAAACCATTTGAACACTTCCCCATCACACTGCAGGATTAGCAGTAATGCACAACAGAAAAAGCTGCAAATGCACAACGGGATTTGCAGGACAAAAGAGCCTCAGGATCTCATATTCTGACTGTAGACAACCTGGGGATTGAAGAAAACAACATGGGATTTGACGGACTCTTTGTGTCTGACAGCTTTATTTCACAGCTTGGCCAGGATGTTGCCAGGGGACATTTTCTGTTGTCCCGCCTGTTTTCAGGGAACACAGATTTTGGAATGATTTTGACCTCGGTCAAAGGAGTTCCCTTACCATGACAGAGAAGTACCACCCTCAAAACTTCCACAAACTTGCTTCTACCTTACTGTGCCTGATAGCAGCAGCCTGGATAGTAAAAATACATGCAAGTCAGGGCTGCTATATCAGATCATAAGAACTTTGAATAGAATGAAATTCATTTTCAGAATTGTAAACAGTCTGGAGAGCAAGATTTCACATCTGTGATGTCAGAATTTGCCTTTGAGATCCAGCTTTGTGTTCTGGTTGGTGCTGACCATTGCAGAAGATGGCCAGCCCACCCCCTGCCCACAGCAGCATGAACATGCTCTGTGTGCTCTGTGGGGTGGGGCAGGTCAGGAAGGCATTTTTACACCTCAGGCACCCTGTGTGCTCCACAGCTGACAGGTATGTGGTGAGGCAACTACTCCAGCCACCCACTGCAGATGATGTGCACCAGAGCTCCAGCAGGATGGCAATGGCTTCATACTTCACAAGCTAGGAATTACTTTATGTATGCTTGCTTATACTGGTGTGAAAGCATTATTTCAGTTTTACATATTTTCTTTTCTTCTTAATAGGGGAACAAGGTTTTAATATCATGTATTCCAGTTGGCAAGAACAACCCAGACAGTTTAGGTGTTTCCTGGGTTGAATACCAGAATCAACAGTAGCTGAGCAGGAAGAGAACATCAAGTTTCAGCACCGCATTTCAATATGTGGTGTCAGTTCAACAGCCTGCTAGAAAGGACAAGCCAGCAATTACCTAAAGGAACAGAGAATGATAAAGATGGATTGTCCCCCACTGCATACAGGAATAAGAATACTTGGCCTTGGCCTAGGAGGCTTGAAATTAATGCTTCATTCTTTATCCTGGTCACCTTTTGCTCTCCTGTGGAAGAAAACCAAATTAAAATAGTAAGAATTAGAAAGCTTACTTGGCTTGGAAGGCATTGTTGGTTCCCCTGTGGTCAAGGTCATGACACAAGCATCCCACAATCAAAGCTAAAATTTCAATTTCAGTTAGAATCTCCTGAAATCCTGCGGTCTGAGAGCAGAAAAAAAATAGCAGCTGTAACTATCAGTAGCAAAAGGGATAAGTAATGTTAGTCCATCGAGCAACAGTCAACTTTGTTTAGATACCATGAACGTTTCAGTAAGGAGAAGATAAATGCTTTATTGTCATATTCTATTCCCTGCTGTATGTTAGATGGTTAGCAGAACAGATAACGTCCTTGGAGTGATCTGTTATTATCTCTTTGTTGCATTTCCAGCATGCCATTTCTCCGCTACCCAGAAGGCACTAAAGGCAAAAAGAGCTGAAAACAAACACCAGTAACTGCAGACTAAGACAGGAACCGGGTTTTTCTATCTGAGAAATAAAACCTCCCAAACTAAATCGATTCCATTTTAAAATTATTGTTCAGATAAGTACTGAGAAAGATTTCTTCAATTCTGAGATGACCATCTTAGTCAATCCCTACTGTCCAAGACAGCTGAGATGTTAAATCAGAAGGCCTTTAAAAGAACCCAGATAAAATATACTGGATGGAACTGTTATGAACTATTAAAAGATTTTTTTTAAAATCTGGGATAATAAAATGAAGTGGCATGACTTAAAGAGGAAATGTCTCAAATGGTGTATTTCTGCTGCAGATACCCACTTGAATTTGAGAGAGATTTTTGAAAACAGATGTAATGAAATCGTCTACGAGCAGCTCAGACTTGCCTGTGTGAATGGGGGAGCTGATCCCTGAAACATTTTTTGCCCCTATACTGCTCACAGGTACTTGGCATAGTATTCTTCCTGCCTGAACTGCCTCACGTTGGAAAAGAAATAGTACTGGTATTGCTAACCTCAAGCACCCTGAACAGATCCTGTCTGGAGGACATGCTAGAGCCTGTGTGGGACATCACCTCCCTGGGGCTGTGCATCTCACCCACGGCAGAACCAACTTGGTTCTTCAACTCTTCAGAAGGAGAAGGGCATACTGCCTGCAAAAAGGACTAGCTAAGATGGAAAATCACAACACTTGTAACAGTGCCAGTCTCTAATGACACTTCTCAATTAACCACATAACCTAGTTAGTATGAAAGGAAATTATAAACAAGAAATATAAAATACAGTTATACTGGAGTAACAAATCAAGGCTGAAAACTAAAACCATGTGAGAAAGCCCAAATTCCATTGATTTTCAATGGCACATAATGTCACCCATGAGCAAGAAGTGGGCTTAAGTGATACAGTGGGACTTGTTGTCTCTCCCTGGTTGGAACTTACAGCCCACCTAGAAATGCCAGTCAATTGCAGCAATACTCTGAAAATCCAGCTATTCGCCCTGAAGATCACAAATTCTACTTTAAGAAATGCACAAATCCAAGTAGCCTCCGTTTAGATAGTCTGAAATGTGGCTGCACATAATACTTAGGCTGTACAGAGAGCCAAGCTCCCTCAGATGCTCAGGAATGCATTTCAGTGGGAATTGGGGGAGTGCAGGGCTTGCTACAAAAACTTTATAATTGCTTGAAGTTTACACATCAGAAAAGATTATGAACTATGAGAAAAAAAGATCAATTGTGTACAGAATAACTTGAATATTAGGAAAGAGATTCTCCTGACTTCTAGTGGTATTGCTCTTTTTCTGTTTCATTCACATGTACCCAGAAAGAGGAAAACTGCTAAAAAATAGTGTTTTCTCTCTTTTTTTTTTTTTTTGAAACTTTGCTCTTGTATAACAAACGATAATAAAGGTCTATTTTAAAAAGGGATTAAAAAATAGGTAACTGACAACATGCCATATGTCAAGTTTCAGTCTGGAGAAAATATTTATGGCTAAGTTAAAACAACTTAAAAGAGAAGTTTTATAATATCAAATTAATGTTGTAATAAATATTCTTTAGCATAATACAAGCTTTGATTAAACTCCAGGATTCAACCTGTATTGCAAATGCAGGAAAGCCGATTAAGGAATTTATTAACAGTAGCAATATCTCAAAAATAAATGTCACATTTTATTTAATGAAAAGTCTAGTCATTGAATATATGAAAGAAATATAGCATATGTCACTTAACAAAACCCATTTCTTTTAAAACAATGTTACAGTAAGGGGAAATCATCTTTGAACATAATGCAAGAAAACAGAGGATTACATTTCCCCATTTTATGAATTTACAGAGAAAGAAAAAAAAAAATACATGGCTGTAGACGACGGTGCAGTAAAATTTATTTTCACCAGAAAAGGAATGACCCATAACTCATGAGTGGCAGAGTCTCCAGTGAGTTATGGAGGTCATTCTTTCATGTGAGGAAATGAATTGCATTCATTATACCTTGGCCCACATATATATGTTTTGTTATTAGCACACCAGACGGGATTTTAATTTTGTATTGCTTACTTGTTCATTTTTACCCTTTGAAATGAGTATCAATGTGAACAGTGTTGGCAATGGTGTTGATAACAAAGTCTGGGCTTCATCCTGCAGTTTACTCTCATGTGATGCCCTTAACCTGCAGGAGCAGCTTTGCTGCAGAGCTTGTCTTCAGAATACTTGGGCACCTGAAATACAGAACTATGGCTCACAGAACTGGGCTTGTAAATTGTTAGAAGAGATAAAACACATACTTAAGATATACAGGAACATACTTTAGATATGCAAAAGGCTGGGTTCAACAGGAGTGAAACAACTGGTTTACTCTTTGTTGGATGTCAGTTGTTCTGCTTGTTCAACCCAGCTGAATTTTCCTTCTACAGTCAGTGGGAGTATTAACACTAGAGGCTACCACATTACAGAGTACACAGTACTATGCTACAGTAAATCCTACCTGAAAATGCCCTAAAACAGACCTATTTGTTTGTATTTGTGGTGCATTCTATATTGCTGTTATAGAGAAATCAGAAATAAGGGGCAATAATTGCACAAAGCAGTGCCTTCTTGACTACCAGAGAAGGGCTCTAATGAGCCTGTCAAAGGGTTTGTCAAAGAATTTCCCCTTTTTTACAGTGAAAAAAGAAGGGACATACTAACTTGGATGGTATCCCCAAGACAAATGCAGTAGGAGCAAGCCTTGTGCTATTACTAGTCTCTTGACTCTCCTTTGTGGCTTTTGTTTCACGAGATCAGTCTTGCTGTCTCTGGAAGGGAGAGCAGAGCGAACAGATCACACACCTGAACTTATTCTGTTCTCAGCCAGAGCCACAGCAAAGCAGGGTGGGACATGTGGCGAGTCCAATGCTGTGAGCACATGCATCCAACCCTGCACATGGAATTGCTGAGCATATTACCAGGAGCGCGGGCAATGAAATGAACTTGGCTTGAAAATGTGGGATCGCATCCCACAGACATCCCTGTGCTGACTGCTAAAAGGATCCTGAAATTATGCTGTGAGAACCACGGTCAGAGCAGTTTATAGCGGAGGCCTGGCAGGCTGCTGGAGCAGCAGGGATGCGCTCTCTCCCTGCTGGCTGCCAGTGCGGGCACCGCTAGGCGAGATGGAGATGCCTGGTGGGAGAGCAGAAGGAGCAGCGTGCCGCAAACCTGGCCTCGGAGCTCCACCTAGGGGTCTCAGCGCTGAGGCTGGGGGGCTCCTCACCTTGCTGAACACCTCCATTTCCTTTGTGTATGGTACAGCTTTGCTACACCTCTGTGAACGCTCACAGAAACAAACCCACACAGCTGGGATGGACCAAGCACTAAACCAACATGTGCCTGCTAGAGGATGTCAGACTCTTTTTCTTCTTGGCCAACACGCAAAGTTCTGGCACACAGACAATGGTAAAGAGAGGAGGACAGGTAGGAACCCACGCACGAGACAGCTGTGCCTTGTGAGCAGAAAAAGGCCACAGACCAACTCAAGTCCATGTAACAGTGCACTGAGCTGTGCCAGGAATGCAGGAATGGCACAGGCTGTGGAGTCTCCCTCTCTACAGGGTTCAGATGCTAACTGCACTGCAGAGACCGGGCTGCAACAAGAACACAGGCGTTCATGGATCAAAAATTAGGGAGCAAGCATGTGATATCCCAGATAAATAAATACTTGCACAAATGCCACAAATACAGCCAAGTTAATATTCACAATAGATAACTCTGGGCATTTAAACTAAGCATGAAGAAAAAATGAAAAAAACTTGAATTCATACTTTTATTGGAAAATAAGGCAAACTCAAAATGTAAAGTACACCAAAAAAGTGTGTGCCCACAGACATGCTGCTTCTCTTTTTCCATATTAACTAGAATATTAAACACCAAGGATCACTGAGCTTTTTACTGATGCATTTACAAGAATCAACTAACCAAGCGTGGGTTATTTCATGCAGTGAGGTTGCTGTGGGGTAGGGAGAGAGAGCAATTATACTTGCCCTAGTATAATAGCAGTGGTACTTTCAACAGAATTTACTTGTATGCTGAAAGGAGCTACAGGTACTGATGAAGATACATGTTAATAAAATCCCTAAGTGTTCAATGCAGACATCAGATTCACTTAGATCACTATGCTGGAATATAATTTTGAAATGTTTTAAGGCAATACCTTTTACAATTATTTAGATGAAGCTGGATAAGGAGATAATAAATATCAACACAATAAATACTTTGGGATTCTAATCTTCCTTGGTTTTGTACTTTCCAATTTAAGAGTCTAAAATAAATGTCAAATCAGAGTTCCAAAAGAAAAACATTTTCTAAGATCAAGATCTATAATAACAAGCTCACTCCAAGAATGCCATCTGTTTTCAGTCACTTTAATGTGCTTATGATATCCCTGTCACTAAAACACTATAAAGTTTTGCCAAATATGTGATGGCTTTAAGTTGAACAAGTTCTGTGTGCTTTACTATTGGAAATGAGTATCATAATAACTAGAAAAGAACTGAACGCTGGAAAATGTTTAGACATGTAAGGCAATGTGGCAGTAACAGCTCTTATGGGACTGGGTACTTACAGTTAACATGGCAAACATCAGCTGGCAGACATTGAAAGCGTGCCTCCAGTTGTGATACAAAACCATTCGGTAATTCTTCCTAACCGTCAAAAGCCACCTACACAGCGTCTGAAATTAAAAGTACAATTTGTATCAGGGCTACTAAATGTGTACAAATGGACAGAGCAGTGCCAGAACAAAAGCAGCAGATATCTGAGCGCAGATGGTTACCTCGTAGTCAATTTTAAATTTCTGAACCATTCCAAGTTCCATGAACATCCGCAGGGCTGCGGTAATCATGGCATCCACATCAAGCGAGAAGTCATCAAAATGGATATCGTCAATGCCAAGCTCTGACACCAGAGGGATGTTTGCTGCCTGAAAATGCCAAAGGGAAATTTCTGATTCAAAACTTCGGTCTTTTTTTTCTGTGTCACTCTCATAAGAAACAATCTATATGTCAGTTCTGACCTGTCAATACATCCCCTGTTTGATTCAAATGCCGAGCAGTGAAAGTTTTCATCTGAGAAATACAAACCTATCAAGCTAACAGAGTGTGGAAACAGCAGGAAGGAGAAGAACCTGGTATGAGCAGAAAATATGTTCACCACCTCAACTGGAGCCCAGATACAGAATTTAGACTGAAAGCTGACCACTTTACAGCTACTGCAGTAACACAATATATTCCAATGCAAATTACAGTGCTGTAATGCAAGAAACATCTGGACAGACAGCAGCTGGGAATTTTAATTGCTACCATTTAGAAATGCAAAGCAAATATACTGCTCTGCAGAATTTCTTCATCCAAATGTCTTCACAATCATAAGCATACAAGTCCCCTTTGCTTTACAGTCTTCACTACATATATAATGAACTAAAAGAAGAGTAATATTAAAAATGTCTAGCAGAAGTACTTTCCAAAGTAAAATGAATGAATTTTCAACATGCTGATTATGTAGTAAGTCAGTATAACAGCAAAAGGCTTATATTTTGCTTTGTCTATGTAACAGGGACTTTTGTTCTGTTTGTAAGAGAGGAATGAGCTTCTCATGCAAACAAAAACATATGGATGAGTGTGATTGCACACAGTTCAGCACACATATGTGCTATAGCTCACCCAGTGGCAGTCACCTGCGTGACCCAGGGAGGGGTGCTGACAACTCTCATGGGCTTCCTTGCCCTTCTTTGCACCCCTTCAGACTTGCCACTCATCTCCCTAGAGAGGGCAGGTGGAGGAGGATGCATTTGCTGAAGGAGCATCTGTTGCCCATCTCCCACAGTGAGAAGGTGATGGGTCAGGTAGAAGCCTCACAAAGGCACCAGATCCAGCCCACAGGCTATGAGCTGGACAATGCTGAATTAGTTAAAATCACATGGACTCAGCTGGTGTGGCACATCCAGCTACTCACTTGCATAAAATACCAATTAGTTCATGCAACTCTAAGTTCACCTTCACAGTTATGGATTCTATGTGACCATCTTTGGCTTCCTGTTTGAAAACCTGTGTTTTGAAATACTTCACTCCAACTACAAGTTACCGACACGTGAAAAGCTTCTTCTGGTGAAGAGAAAGTGCTACCTCAATAATTACTTTATGCAGAGATTAAGTTGCTTTCGCCATACCATGTAAGAGACAATGGTGCAAACCTACCATAAAATAGTATTAACACTGTGGGTCAAACTTCTTTGCTAGCTGGAAGGAAAGTCCTTTTGGTTCAGTACCCACAAAGCACACCAGTACCACAAAAAGTCACGGCGTTACAGCAGTGAGTTTAACTGATACAGGAAACACAACAAACCCATCAAGTCCAGTGTCATCCAAGGACACAGCTGAAGAACCTCTGGAGAATGCAGGCAGAGATGGAAGTTCTGTTTACCACACACTTATTTGTCTGCTAGCATATTTGTCCAGGTCAAATCAATTTAGCATCTTTTATTGAAGAATTATTGAAACATTCTACATACTTCTGGATGATCCTAACAGCAGTTACACCTTAATACCCTTTAAGATTTGGCTGAAAAACTATGTATGTACTGCTGAGGCAAAGAAAGAAAATATGGTTAGGTGTGAAGCAGGAAAGCTGGCCCAGAGACTGCACTGTCCAGACATTCAGCAGTCTTACAAAAATTGTGACTTTTTTATCATTCAGTTATTCTTCAGAGCTTTGAGGGATACTCAAAATGCACACTAATATTTAGTCTACGAATACACTTACTGCATAAAAATAGACTCTCTATAAAACATCTTTGAGGGAAGAAACACATTAGTATGACTTATACTCCTTTGTTCCTTACTAGAAAGTTTAAATAACAAAGATTTTAAACCAGAAGCACTTGATTGTCAGTGGACCTTCCTGAAATTGTTGTATCAAAACCATCTTCACAAACAGATCTTTTCCTTGCTATTTTTTATTGCAAACCAACACTTTTACCAGTCTGTTACCATTCAAGGGAGAACACTTGAAGCAGTTGCTCAACTAGAATTGTTTTTCCATTTGTCAAACAGTGGAGAAACAACAATATATTTCAAGTCTATTACAAATTGAACAACAGGATATTAAGAAAACAAGTCAAAAACAATTTCTTCCCACGTCAGTCTGAAACTTTTAAATATTTATGAGGTTTTACATTCCTAAATTTAACAGGAGTGCCATAATCCAAAATAACTGCTGAATTAATAGCCAGGAGATAACATTTGTATAAAAGAACCATTTGCTTTATAAGAGCAATAAAGGAAACAACAGAATTATGAGTGTAGAAACTAATTTGAATAATGTTAAAAAAAAATGTTGTGGTGCTGCAGCAATATTCTGGCTGCACCTGGCATTGATTATCCTCAGCTTCTTAGGCTAGAAATGCAGAAGTCCAGGTTTTATAGCAGAGCAGTCATTAAAACTTCAATTTTTTTTAATTAGAGAGATATAAAAAATATTAATAGTACAGAATATTAAAACATATCCACTCCTGAAATTTTGCTGTACAGTAGGCAAAATTCCAGTGGATTTCTTAAAATAAACAGCAATAACATCACTCTCTTTTAGGAAAACCGAGAGGATGACTACCATGACAGCAAGAGGAAGGGGCAGGCAATTAAAATTCCAAGTTGCAGTGAAATTATTTGTCAAAGCACCCCAGTGTTTTAGAATCACTTAAAAGGCTCACTTCCTTTTGAGCATTTTGAAGTTCAATTTCCTCTTTCTAAAGACAATTAATAATGTTATACTCTGACACCTTTTTACACTGCAAATCAAGCAATTTCAATGCTCTTCATCCTGGAGGAAAATCCACATGACTTTTCTTTACAGTAAATTAAAGCTGGGTTTGCCTCCTCTGGTCACATTTCCATACCCCCACTCATCATCATGGCTAGGCTT
>VXBX01003999.1:7829-110792 GCA_013400415.1 Scytalopus superciliaris
AGCAAAAGAAATTTCCCTTCATAGTAGAGTATGTTAAATGAATGGGCATAAGGTGCTTTTTGTTTTGTCAGAGCAGCTACAGTTTTACTTTCAGTTTTACAATTATCTTCACTTCATTCTTGATCACTCATTTTACCTTTGCTGTGATGATGTTGGGAATAAAGAAACCAAGGCCATGTTCATGATGTTAAAAGAGAGAAGAAAATATAGTCTTTTATGCATAAAAAAATTTGAAAACATTGTGAAACTTATGGCTTGAGTAACAGCTTTCTTTACCAATATTCAAAAAATTATTAACTTTTTTGATCCTCTTTTCCCCTTCACCATAAGTGTAGAGTCTTTTCAGAGATAAATATTAAGAGTTTTAATTCAGAGAAGTGTCTGAAAAGAAAATTATTTGGGGTTTACTAAGACCTAAGCAATTTAAATAGATATTTTGGAATTACATGTCACTGATTGAAAACAAGTTTGTACATATTTGGATCTAGTGAATAGCATCTTTGTATTTAAAATACTATGTTGATAATAGGGCACTCAGTAATTTGGCAATGGATAGGTTTCAATGTTAAAGGCATTCTAGAAGTGCTCAGGGTAATTTCCCTGAAGAACTCTATAATATGTAAGTTCTCAAAAGAAGAAGATAAGGAGGAAAATATAATTATTTGCACCATAGCCAGTAGGTAAGAGTCAATATTTCCAGGCCTGAAAAAGTTGGTGGAATTGACATCACAGACTGTTCACAAAGCAAATACATCTGAGTAAATCTGAGGCTGTTAATGAACTCTTCCAAAAGCAGAGATTTTCTGCTAAAGTCAATCAGAAGTTTAAACAGTATACCTGATAATGTGTTTGCCATCTTTGGTAGATAAAAGGTGTGAAAATTAATGTTGTTTATTCTTCAAGTGTGTAAGGTTGCTAAATCCAGTGTGAGTGTCTAATTATAAAAGAAACTCAGCTACCTTAATACAAACTCCTAATAAAATATCGAACTAAAGGTTAGGACAATGCACTGAACATAATACAGTTATTTTAGCACATCTGGTAAAGCCAAAACATTCTAAGTGGTGACAGGTCTTTCATGTCCTATTAAATTGAAACTTTTATCAAATTTAACTTGTTTTGAATGTTTTCTCTTTAAATTTTTTATGAGACAAGGATCATTTGAAAGCCTTACCAGCTTTGTTGATCTGTTCAGTGTTATCTCTCCACTACTGTTGTTGGTGTTGCTCCCAAGTATTTAATTTCATTTTGGTTATAAATAGAATATAATTTTCTAAATATTTTTGTTACATTTTTCTTCTTCTTGATGGAAACTGAGACTTTAAAATAACATGGAGAAAGGGTTGGGAATATGTAATTGTTCCATAAACACAAAAATAAGCAAAACCCAATCAGCCAAAAAAGGGGTCTTTCAGTTAGGTTAAAATGCTGTATTATGGTGTTTGGATTATTGAAGCAACTGGAATATCCGAGGGGGAAAAAGTCTGAAATAGGTAAATAATCTGCTGGATAGTTTTGTAGTTTTGAACCATATTGAAATTCTTAAATTTCTGAAGTGTTGAAGTAAAAACTGTTTTGGCAGATTTCCATTCCTTCATGTCCTTTGGAGTAAACTGTTTTTTCACTACTTCAGTTCCTCTTCTGGCCTATATATTGAATGGTCAAGCTGTGCTGGAAACCTTACTCATATAACCAAATGCTTTTATACACACTGTGCACCTCTTAATCATTGATATCTCCAACTTGTTTCATACTATTTCTTCAGTTCTACTTAAAGCCTCTCCCTCCTGTTCTACTTCTTGTCATTATTTTCCTTCTTGTTACCTTGGTTGTTGCCTATCATCTTTCTTGCCTCTCCTTTTTTTGGTAGACTGCTCAGTATGCATTCACTAGAAAATATTCCTTTCCTTTCTTATGATACTACATAATAACTGAATGTTCTCGTTTCTTCACCTAAGCAAGTATTTTTAAGTGCCTCTATTACATGCAACTCCATGTAACTGTGATCTTTGATGGAAACATTAATAGACAAGATTAATTTCTTAAGCAGCCAATATGAAGAGCTATGCATTATAATTTCACTGTATATTCTCAGCAGAAATGAAATTAACATCACATCATCAAGAAATGGCTGAGCATCAAGCAGTGAAATGCAGTCCTGCTATCAATGTTTTATTTCCTGAAAGTAAGCAGCACATTATCAAATGTAGAATGCACACTTAGTAACTCAGACACCAAGTATATGTTTGCTTTGAGTAACTAGGGAAGAACTGGGGAATGTGGGAAAAGGGCAAACTCTGTGTGACACTGTCCTGACATCCTAATTAAAACAGTTACAAAAACACTGAGTAGATTGAGTCAGCTGTATTCTGTTTTTCTAGATAATTGTTTTGTAGGCAGAGTTGAGCTCTTCAAACTTTGTCCATTAAAGATAAATTACTTCAATAAAAATACTCTTAAAGCTAAAGAAAATTATCTCTGAGATTCTGACACATTTGAGTGGATGAGTGAATACATTTAATCTAGTAATCCCTGCTCTAATGAGCAACAATAGAGTCTGTGAACCTTCTTTTTGGCCCTAATAGTTTAAATGCTGAGAATTTCATTTAGCAGAGCAATAGAATTCTTCACAGCTGTGCTTAGTTGCTATCTTACATTAATTTATGTCACTGTATAAGCCCTTTCCTCAGAGCTGGTGGAAAGCATTCCTCTTGATGGTTTATCTTTACCCCTAAAGTGTAGGCATTTTCCATCTTAAATATAATCATGTGTTAATTAAAATATGTGCAATATCTGATTATTGTAGAATGATCACTCCCTGCCCCACAAAGCAAGATGGCATTTGATGCATTACTGCCTTCCTATCTCCCTTTGCTTCCTTTCTTGAGAAAGGGAACAGCAGTACCCAGCCTTGTGGTCAGCTCATAAATGTGAAGTTCAGAAGCCTGAAATTCTCCCCTTTGACCTGAACTTCTGGCACCTAAATATAACTAACTCAACATAAGCAGGTAGACCTGCTAGAGTGGTAACATTTGGTGACTGGTGTAATTTTCTGTCTGATGAATGTCATACTTACTGTAGATGATGGCAGTATTATTTCTATATGAAAGAAGGATGTAAAAAACAACCCAACAACAAAAAAATCAAGAAGTAAGTGAAAGATTTATTTGCTGAAACAAGTACCTGAATACTAGTAGTGCATTTTGGTGTGTCAGTATCCTTTACAGATGATTAAACACAACTTTTTTAGGATGCTACCTGATCACAGAAATTAACACTTCATAGGAGAACATTCGGAACTGCCAGACTATCTGGCTTTCCCTAGAATGAATATATTCACAGCAAAGTTTCCCATGAAGCCAGAAACTAAGGGATTTCTTTTACATTGATCAGGAAGGAGGCTGCCATATTTTCCATCCTCCAGTGAAAAAAAAACTGCTGAAGAAATGGTTGGAGGGGAGGAAAAAAAAAAAGGAAAATTAAATTCTACATGAATTATATAAAAAAGCATATTACATATATATATGGACATATCTAATATCAAATTCATAGTACTGTTATTTTTTAGCACAATAGAATATTGTAATAATCTAATAGAATATTTTAAAAGAAATTGAATTTAATCATTTAGTAGACATATTTTCACTGAAATATAAGTTTAATATGTTCTCAGTACAAACCTAATCATTAGGACTTTCTAATTGTGTAATATAGTGTAATTTAGTGTAATAAAATTGTGTAATTTATCAAATTCTATACATTGCATGATGATTAAAGCACTTCCTGGTATTTACACATCTTTATTTTTTAAAGACAAATGTTAAAATCACTCCGCTATAAATATTTCTTTCAATATTCTCCGAGGATGATAAAAGGATGGTCATGGACTTTATTGAGTTACCTATGAATCTTGATTCTATGATAGAATTTAATTTTTTAAAGTAATAATGTAGATCTTAATTCTTGAAAGAACTCAGTCAAGGTATTTTAATATATTTTTATATATCTATACCTGTGTGATTACATTCTTTCTAGTTTTAAATGCTGTTTATATGATTTCTCTCCTAAATTAAGAGTTAGCTACCTCCCTACTATATCATTTACTTCATAGAATTAAGGTGTACAGTATTCTAGGAAGCTGTGCAGGTATCACTTGCTGCTTGGCCACAGACGTCACAGGGCAATTATCTCCTGATTGCATTTGGTCAAGGCAGTAATTTAAGTGTTAACCTCTATATTGAAAAGTGCAGCATAGAGCCTCTAAGGTAATTTGAACAATGCACTCATTTTCTGAGTAAAAGTTGACAATTTTCTAGAGGCTAAATTCAAGTCTTTTGAACGTCAGGGTATTACACTTCAGTGGATGCTTGGTCAGGACCTTTGAAGCCAAATGTGTCACCCTAAGGTAAATATGAGAAGCAATTTTGCTGGTGGAAACATTTCAACGAAAATAATTTTTCTATCTTTATTCTTCTTTCTAGATATTTGTCAAAGAAGTAACATGTTTTAATTGGTTTCAGTCATTGAAAACAACACCATGTAAACCATGCAAGAGTTACTAAAGATTAATAGGGAAAAAAATAAAAAAAATTAGCAGGCACTGATGAGCTTGCCAACAGTCAAAATAGCCAGCATTCATATCTCTTCTTTTCCTTCGTAATTTCTTTTTTGCATCCTGCTTTGATGTTGATATACACAGAAATTGAAACTAATATTGACATTGACTTGTGCAAAATTAGTATGTTTAACATTACTAATTAATGGTAATTCAAGGTTCAGGATTACCTGTTGAATGAAGTCCTGCAGAGCGTATTCATTAACAAGTAGGTATTTCTTGTCCTGCAGATTTGCCTGTTTGTTTGTGGGTTGGCTTTTTGTTTTAGGGGGGGGTGGGGGGGTGGGGTTTGTTGTTGTTGTTGTTGGGGGTTTTTTTGTTTGGTTTACTTTGGTTTTTGGATTTTGGGTTTTTTTTGTTTGGTTGGTTTTGTTGTTGTGGTTTGGATTTTGTTTTGTTTTTTCTTTTGGGAAAAAAAAAAGGCAAGTACTTAAATTGAGCTGGTTTTTTTTCTTAGTTTTCCTCATCTGGTTTTCATTAGCAACTGGCAGTCACTGTTCAAAAAAACCTTTAGGAATATGGATCCAAAATATATTAGAGGCCTCTTGGAATATTTCTTGTGTTTAAACAGCATCCAAGATTCTGTAAAACTTCTGAGGCATATATTTAAGGATGCCTGTCAAAATGTTTAACTAGTGTCTTTAACAACATTGATGAAAATACGGTATTTAACAAAAGAATTGGATATTGCATGGAATTTCACCACCAGGTCGTATCCATTTACATGTTTAGAGGTATCCCTGATCTATGGAGCCCTATACTTTGTTGTGTTGATGAGTAAACACAACATTTTTGTATCAGTTTATTAAGATATAATGCAAATTTGCAGAGTGAAATTGGCAAGCATTCTGCCTTGTGCCAGAACAATTTTTAAGGGGAAATGTGCTTTATATCATCTTGCCATCTCAGGAAGATTGTACAGAAGGGCAATGAGGTGTGTGAAAAACATTGAAGGAAGAAAAATAGCAGTACTTCTATTTACTAAAGGGAACTCTGTTGGCAACAATAGTGAATAAATATCCGCCTGTGTTAGTCTCTCCAGCTCGAATTTCAAAGTGCAGTTTATTTCATTTTATCTGTGACAGACCATACATTTAATATCAAGAACAGTTTTAAGTGTGGCTTGAGCAGCTGTTTATCACAGGTAAATATCTGAGAGGACACATATAAATGATATATGCTGTACTTATTTTTTATACAGTGGACATGAAAGAAATGTACAACATGCTGAGATAAAATGTCTGTGTGGCCAAAGAAAGAAAAATAAGGAAACTATTCCGTTTTTTTCAATACATACTGCTATTTAAGTTGCTTTTTTATGGGACCCTAAGTGTTTTAGGGAACTTTTACTTATTTTGTCCTATGAAAGGTTCAAGCATATTGTACAGATATTGAAAAGATAATGACATAATAGTGCTTGGGATGTTATCTTAGTCCTCATTATATGCTGCATATTTTGGATATCTTATATTTTCCTTTTCACTAATCCATGACTCACTCTCAAACGATCCTACTGTGGCAGTAATGTGCACATATTTTTTCTCATTGTCTTGGCATGAAGAAGATGTGGGAGTTAGTCATGAATATTTACTTCCTAATAGGTTTGCCTGTGCCAGTTAAATGCATGATATAAAGGTCCAAAGATTTTTTTTTTCTCCTTTCAGGTTGTACATAAAAGTATTTAAAAGCATTGTTAACTTAAATACTATAATCATATATATTTCACAGAAAAGTTGAACTTCACATATGGCTGGGTTATTGATGACTGAGAAATGGTAACTATTTACTGTCATGTATAGAGTAGAGGCCACTTCTGAGCAAACAGACATCCTAAAAACAGTTTCTAAAAGGAGCCAGGAATCTCATACACATTCCTCTCAGATATGGCTAATAATGAATTAGCCCTAAGGTGTATCAATAAGGAAGAGAAGGAATCTTTTTTTTCTTTTTTCCCCCCTTGTCAAAAATTATTTTATGAGCTGAATTTGGTCAAGAAGGTTCTTTTGCACACATCCTAGAAAGGCCTGGAAGGAAAATAACAGTGTAAGGAAAATATTCAAATTACAGAGGCATCGTCTCTAGAAAAGTGTATTTGAAATTGTGTACATTTATTTGAAACTATACCTGAATCAGGATGTCTCATGACTGACTTGTACTGTCCATGGAAACAGATGTTTGTGAGTGGTGGTACTCAGGGCAGTGGCCATCCCAGGAAGGTTTTGAAAGGCATGTGAATGTGGCACTTGGGGACATGGCTTAGTGGTGAACACCATTATCTTGGTGGTCTTTTCCAACCGTATTGATTTTATGATTCTATATTGATCTTTCCTGATTTTGGTTTAATCTAGTCATTCCAGCTTCCTGTTTGAAGTCTGTAGAGAGAAAATTCTATCCAGAGGTGGAGACTTTGCTGCTCTCAGGATGAAGTGAGTCATTCCTTAGAACCTCTTTCCTTACACAGTTTGCTGGCCACTTTGGGTACAGATGAATACTTGGAAAATGCATACTTGAGTAGGAAAAAAGGTGTCTTAACAGAAGTGGAAAGAAGAGTCATATCCTGTTAACACATAGCAGTGATCAGGAGATCATTCCTTGTAAGACTTGCATGTGTACTATTATGTCCATATAATAAACTGTAAGGAATCTTCAGCCCAAAGCTTATCGGACTTTGGTTGGATGCCAGGTTGAAGAGTATAACTGGAGGTGATAATGGTTCCTGCAAACTGTTTTCCAGTCCAGATCACAGTGTTTGCTGGTATATTGTGTATCAACTAAAATATTGATAGCCAAGAAGATCTTAGGTATTCAAAGGTTCAAGATCTTGTCCAGCTTTAGCTACACATTGCTGCTTCACAAATATGAACATTTTTATTGTGTAAACCAGTTGAATGAAAAACTCGATGCAGTTTTTTTAAGATATTATTTTGTGGGAAATTTGAAGTCCATTGGAAGAAATCTATTCCCTAGATCATTCTATTACTGTTCTTGCACAGGTCAGTGTGGTAAATTTCTCAGTACAAAGGGGTTATACTGACTTGCTGTTCCTCATTGTTGGATGACATATAGTGTCTGGCTGTCTCATGACTGCTGGGGACAAGCAGATCTGATGAAATAAAAATGTAGCTACCACACTCATGAGTGTGATTTCTTTCCATGGTCTTCTCCATACAATTTTGATATGATAGGACTCCTACAAAAAGAATTATTTTCAGCTTTAGATTGATTAGGATGAAGTTAACATTCCATACTTAAATATACAGAAAGTCTTTTCTTGAACAGTGTGTCAAGTTGTTTTCAATTTGATATAGAAAGGACTTCTTTTAAAAAAGTTACAGAAATGTTTAGTAAAAAAAGGCTATCTAAATACTATCATGTAAAGATGAAGCAAATCAAAGGGAGAGCCTTTACCAACTGTAGTATTCACAGAGGTTGTTACTTTACCTAACTTTCCCTCTCAAACAATTTCCTTATAAGAATTTCCAGCTTTCACACTGATTATGCTTTGACTTTGCACCCTCTAATTTTGTCACATTTTCCTTATTGTCCTCAGCTTGATATAAAAACTCACTGCAACTCCTTCATTACAAAGTAGTGATCTTCTTGTGTAAAGTGTGAAAACATAAAGTGATATTATTTTTCTGGGAAAAAAACCCAAACAACTTACTGTTGTTTAGCTAAAAAATAAAAATTAAAAATAATACAGGGAGAATTTCTGTTTTCAGAAGAATAGATTGTTCCTCTAAATTTCTCACAGCCATTTTATGGAAAGGCTTCTTATGCCTATGACTACCTTTTCATTAAGAAATGTCCTGTCCTACTAATATGTGATGGAATAATGAATCACCAAACTTTGAGGGGGAAGGGCCTCATCCTCTCCCTTAAGTATGGAGGCAAATAATTGTGTAAGGAGCTAATCACCAGACTTACATCTGTGTTAGAATTCAACTGCAAAACCAATTTTTTTCAATAGACAATTTCTAGATCTTCTGGGTCTGGCAGATTAATACAAAGTGTTTGAAAGTATATGTTCACAATCCACTGTGCCCTGTGAGGACGGGTCTTCCTCATTCCAGTAGTTTTCAGTGGCTCATTGGTTTACAAAAGTTCTGTAGTCTCCTCTGGATCCCTAGGAAAATTTTACGTTCTTGATTACTTTTGAGGCCTTTGGGACTGCTGGCCTTCACAGGACACTTCTCAGATGTGCTGGCTCTATTGACCCCATGCTTATGGTATTATTCTGTGCTGTGCATTTGCACTCAGAGATTATTTCTGAGCACACACAATTACTCTCAAGAAGAGTACTATGCCCTTTTCCCCCAGAAGCTTCCCATTTGAGCCACAGAGCAGCAGTCAGGATAAAGTAGATTGCCTTACTGTTGGCCAGCCTCACTCTTAAAAGTAAAGCAAAATCAGCACTTACACAATGCATGTTGAACAAATAAATAAAGAAGATTCATGTTCCAACTCAATGAAATGTCAGTGAAATATATTTCCTGGGTGTTTAACCAGGGAAAAATGCATGGGCAGTTCATCCATAATGTGGAAATTTTTCATTTCGTATTTTAGAGTTTGATTGGTATAACTTCATTGTCTTTTTCAAAAATCAAAACCATCAAGTCTCACTGTGAGTTTGGCTTTATTTAATTAGATGAAATGAATGAGTATTTAATTAGATGAATATGAGTGTGACTTTTCTATCTGCTATTGCTTTCCTTCACTCTTGATCAAAAAGGTAAGATAACTTTTATACATATTTTATTCTCACTATAAAAAATACTGTGAAGATTTCTCAGTCACTGCAATTCTGAGGCTAAAAAGGGCCTTCTAGCATTTTACTGTAAATATTACCTAGGGAAGTGCTTTTCCTATCTTAATCAATATGTGCAAATCGCTTATAAAAGACATTGAGAGACTGGGGGTGCAAAAAGCAATACTTTTCATTTCATTTGGTTCTGGACAAGTGAGGGAACGTGACCGAAATCTTTTCTACTGACAAAAAGATTCAGCCTTACTAATAGTCTTTCTAAGTGTTTAGTAAATTCATCTTGGTGGCAATGCTTATTAATTAAGGCCCAGTGTAGCATAAGTTGAAATAAAATAATGGGTAATTCATTGTAAATATGACTAGTTTTATGTCCATCTTTTCATTCTTTCTTGACTGATGTTTAGTATTTATAATTCAAAGTCTCTTCCTCTCTCCCTGTCTTCCGTCTGTGGGGCTTGAGGAATGTTTTGGGTTTTTTTTTGTTGTGAGTGAGGTGTGTGTGCATCCTGTATTTAAAGTGTGCACTTTGAGTTTTGTGGAAAACTCCTCTTTGTCTCAAGGAAAAAAATCCACAAAGAATCTCATTGCAAAATACAGCAATCAGGTTTCAAATTCAGGGTACTAGACACAGTACGTGACTTTTCAATGCTTTCTTGGAGATCATAGTTTGCATGATAAAAAGTGGAGAGAAAAGAATGTGTGTTCAATGTGAAAAGCGTCTCATGACAAGAGATAAAATAACTGAACACAGAACAGCAGCATGCAGAAGATGAACAATATGATATTGTGATGGGTTGACCTTGACTGGACACCAGGTGCCCACCACACTGCTCTATCACTCCTCATCCTTCAACTGGAAAGGGTGAGAAAATGTGACAAAACGTGACAAAATGCTCATGGAAAAAAAAATAAGGACAGGAGGAGAACCCTCATCTGTTACTGTCATGACTAGATTTAAGATAATTAATTGAATGTATTGATAATAAGAGAATAGGGTAATAAAAAACAACCTAAAGAACACCTTCCTCCCTCCTTCCCAGACACAACTTCACTTTTGACTTCTCCACGTCATCCCCCATACAGCACAGGGGCTCGGGGAATGGGGGTTCCAGTCAGTTCATTACACATCTCTGCTGCTCCTTTCTCCTCAAACTTTGCTCTCTCCAGTGTAGAACCCTTCCCATGGGAAACATTCCTTCATGAACAGTCCCAACAGGGATACTTTCCACAGAGTGCATTCCTTCAGGAATGGGCTGGTCCAGTGTGGGTTCCCCACAGGCTCACAAGTCATGCCAACAAATCTGCACCAGACTGGGCTTCTCTCTACAGGGCCACAGGTACTACAGGGAGACTGCTCCAGTGTGGGAGCCTTCTCCACAGGGTCACAACTTCCTTCAGGGCACATCTATCTGCTCTGTTGTGGCTGCAGGTGGGTATCTCGTCCACTGTGTACTTCCATGGGTTCCAGAAGGACATCCTACCCCACCCTTTGCTCTGGTGTTTGAAGTACACCCTGCCCCTCCTTCTTTCCCTGTCTGCAGGGCTGTTTCTCTCACATTTTCACACCTCTTTCCCAGCTGCATTTGTGTATCCTCTTTCCCCCCTTCTTAAATGTGTTATGTGAAGGGCACACCCAGTATGGCTGATAAGCTCAGCCTTGGCCTGCATTGGGTCGGTCTTGGAGCTGTATGGAATGGCTCTGCCGGATGTGGGGGAAGCTTCTGGCATCTTCTCAACCCCGTAGCTCTCCTATGACCAGAGACTTTCCAGGAACCTCCCATAGTTAGTCAAATACCACTTCCTAAGTGGAAATATAGGATGTCTTCATGTCATATGAATGCATTCAAGAAGATTCTTTTTATTCAGAATGTGCTTGCAGACAGTACCTAAGATACTAGCTCATCTACAAAGTATTTTTGAAGTAAGGAGAGTGTAAGAAGCAAAAAAAAAAAAAAAAATCTGGTGAAAAATTTGTTCCTTTACATTTACTAAAAACTTAAATTCCTAGAATGGGACCTGGACTTTAATATGTTATGGTTCAGCTGATAAAGTACATGAACATACATCATTCTATTTTGTTTTTCTGTTAATTGTCATTGCTCTTTTCCTCTTTTCAGAGGAACCTAGTATGTTTTTAAAGCATTAAATGAAATTTACAACTAGTTTATCTTCATTCCTTTATGGATTACATTACAAATCAACCTTTAAAAAAGGTAGAATGCATCTTTAGTTGGTATAAATTCACTGTTCTTATTGGCTGCAATAAATGTTGACAATTTATAGTACTAAGGGTCTGGACAGCAAGCTTTCCTTCAGCTGTAAATATAAGAAATAGACCATAATAACATAAGATATAGACTTTAAATCCAATCAACACTTCCCTTTACTTGTTCAGAAAGAAATATAATCACAAGTTTAAGAGTACATTCAACTTACACTTGAAGAACTTTATGTCCGGTATGTTATCATGCAAGGTTCAATGATTACAGATTATTTACTGAAGTAATTGTGAACATATAATTATTTCTTCCATTACTAGTAATTACCAACCCATTTTAATTAGACATAAAAATCAAGGGGGAAAAAAAAAAAGGCAGCCTGAAAAAGAGGAAAAAATTATGTTCTTTAGTTGTGAAATCTAAAATAAAATATACAGAGCCAATGGGCCAAAAAATTGCTTTTGCTAAACAGTTACATAACCCTTGTTTCTTATTTCTACTTTCTGTAAAACTCCAGTCAAATGAAAATCTGCATATCTAGCCCTTTTTTTCTGGCATTCACTGTCTTGCCTAGTATCTCAATATGTTTTGCAACATAATGTGTTTCTGTGTAGAGTGATGGTTTTGTATCAATGATTTTCTCCTATGAATATTGATGCCATTACCTCTGCACAGAATTGCTGCTTTGAAGGGGGCATTTCTAAATGTATTTATATATCTGAGACAACAAGTCCTATGAAAACCTTAGTCTTAGGACAGAATTATTATCAGCTTGCAATGAGTGCCATTACAAAGAAATATAGAACAGTGCCATAAAAATCACTGATTAAAGTATAGGTTCTTTGGGACAGGGACTGTTTCTTGGACTATAAAATTGGGAAGTTAGAATTCACAGTCTGTGGTTTACCTAGATCAGAATATTATTAACTTCTCTTACCTAAGAGCCATTTGAAGGAATTCATATACTACTAGAGACACACCATCACTTTTTTTCTGCCTGCAATAGTGTTTACTTTCAGACCTGATGCTGTATATTCGGTGTGTAGATGCTCTCAGAAATAACAGATAAAATAACTGAACACCATAAAATAAAACATAAAAGACTGGCTCTTTGCATATTCATGTGACATTCCCTTCTCTTTATTTTAATGGAGGAGGAAGAAAGAAGTATCTTTACCATACTAAATTTTTTATCTTCTAACTATCTCTGGTTTCTGACAAAGCTGTCTTCCAAATCCTGTTATAAGAGAACTAGCAAATCCCCTGGCTATATTTACTGGATCATGCCACAGAGTTGATTACCTTAATACAAACACTAGAAGAGCAGAAATCCCTTCTAACCCTCCCGCTCCTCCACCTAGTTCCATGGCAATGGACCACTGAACATTATTATTTGTATTTCATGAAGGCATTAGAAAAATTAAAATAAATAAATAATAATAAAAAAAATNNNAAATAATAATAAAAAAAATTTCAGCATCCTCCCTAAAGCTTTTCTCCCAGAAACACCTGAACTGAAAGCAAAGTTAAATGTATTAGTTGTTTCTGGATAACTCAGATGCAAGCAATAATTTCATAGAGCTTGTCTATGCAATGACAGTTTACAGTGAAGTGCTTCTCCTGAAAAATAGGACAAATCATAGATAAACTTTCTTTCCTCTGAAATATATTAAAGGTTATTAAGTACAAGACTGATTCTGTAAATGCGATAGCAGTACAGCTCTTCAGAGTAAATAGAAAACAATTATGGGAGCATTTTCAAAAGGTTCATGACAACATTTCAGCATCATTGCTAACTTTATAATCTATGGGTATTTTTCAGTATAACTTATGCTAAACACCATGGGAGGAATCAATTGTGAGCAAGTAAGAGAACTAGTTATTGAGATGTCATCAGATTGCTCATATCCATGTATTTTCCTCCGTGAATTTGTACTTCAGTTCACATTCTTGAAGTCTATTCACAGTTTAATGTAATTAAGCCTTAGCTGTATCTTTTGGGTAGGTTGTATTTGATTACACATATTTTAAAATAAACCTAGTCTGATAAACCTAGCATATATTCAGGTCTGTTCCTGGCATTCATTCTTCAAAGCAAATTTCCTTAAGTCGACCTAGGAAATACTCCCATCCCCTGAATTTGTCTTCTTTATTCTTACTTACCCGTCAAAATCCAACAACTTCCCCAGTTATTTGAGTAGTGACAATGAGACTACTGTTTTAAGTCATGACTCTTTTACTTGATTTCTTCTCCAAAGCTCAGGAGGAAATCTTAAATGGATCCACAACTCTCTCCCTCCAACACACTCCTAGGTTGGTTATTTTTTTCTTCCCCCCGCACCCCCCCCATCCCTGAGTTGGTGAAAAGGCATTTTACAGAAAACACCTAATCACAGTCAGAGCATCTTCAGTAGCATTAAAGTATATAGAAATAAAAATAGTAGAAAAAAAAAAATGAGGCATCTCACCTCATAAGAGATACCATTATTAGAAGACATTTCTTTATCACAAACCATTCAGAGTGCATTTCAATGTTTATTTCTCACTAGAAAATGATAGCTCTTTGCCAAATGTTAACTTCCTTTGAAGAAAAAGCAGAATGCAAAGAGAAAATGTGCTCAGATTCCAATTTTTAAACTTTTCCTTCATTTTTTGCCAGATCTCTTACAAGGCCTCAATTATGAAGCCAAATCATGCACTCTCTTTGACAAATGCATCAAGGCTTGACACCTCATCTGGTCAGGTTTCATTTCAATGTGCTGAAATTTCTTCTCTTATTCAAGCAAACTGGAAGCATCACTGTTGATTAGTGATTCTTCAACAGAAGGCTTTCATATTGAAACAGTGTGTATGTGAATTTAAGTGAGGCTTTTGTCACCTGTGGCAAAGTCCTTGAAAGATACCCTGAGATATAAAAATTGAATTTGTCATGGAAGTTATTTTTTATCAGATGGAAAACAAAATACAAAGAGGAAGAAAAATAAAATCCAGATAAATTTGCTTTTTTAATGATCCCTTATTAAAATATTTTGTCACTTTATCTGTAATGGGTTCTCTCTTCATAAATCAGTCCCTCATACCTAAAGAAAACAAGGCAAACATCTTTTTATTCAATATCTCCATTTGTCTTTGATATTAGAATCTCTTTCAAAAAGAAAAAAAAAAGGCGATATCTAAATTTAGAGGGTTTTGGCTTAATTTTCCCTGAAAGAGAATTATATATGGAATGTGGGTTATTTCTTTGCAAAAATCACAAGAGACAGTGATCCAAATGAACAGTTGATATAGTATATTATGGCTTCTTTGTTCCTTGTTTGTTGTGATTCAACAGAAATTATGCTATTTAGAGTTCCACTGAAAATCTGAAATGCAAGTATATATCAAATAAATTGTCTTCTCATAAAAATATATTGCAACCCAACAACACTTGTCTTCATTAATGGCAATACAATTCATATTCTGTATTTAATTTTCATAACAACATGCAGAGTCCTAATAAATCTAAAATAAGAATACCCTGGATTTGTTTACATATTTTTTGTTTATGGTTTCATGTCTTGCCTATTACTACTATTAATGTGGTCTGGTTTCAATATTTTGTGCTAAGCCAATAGTGTTTTAATTTGCTATTATTTTTTATTATACAGAGATTAGCTAGGGCTTTTCTTGTCCTTTCCTGTCCAAGTCCTTTAACTTTGCACCTCTTAGCAGCTTGGCTTTAGATCTTGTGTACCATGAAGGAGAAACTTTCCCTATGTCCCTATGCTTATAAAAAATAAAAGCCACAAACAAAACAAACCACAAAAAACCAAAACCTAAACCCTTTTAATATGATTCACCTCTAAAGAAAGGTAATGAACTATGACTCCAAATCCTGAGCTCTTGCAATAAACTTACCATAATCCTTAAACAGGTGTTCCTGTTGGATTGACAACACTCTTCTGTGACCTCTGGGATGTGGGGTGTGTTAATATTCAGAACACCTTATTTTATTTATTTTTTGTCATGCCTTTGCAGGGAATAGAATGCCAGGTGTGGGAAGTCTGATGCTTTTGCCATTAACAGAAACCCTAAATCATCAGTATGTCTAAGACAACAAAAACTATTTAGTCTGACCATTCAATACTATATTTCACCCTTTCCAGTGGCTAATAGACTGTTTATGAAAATCCTGGATGGCAATGCACAGCTAAGATGCTAGAATAGTGGAAATTTAATGTTAAAATTACGAGACTCAAATTCTAGACGTTTATGAAGTTATTTGGTTATTAACAACTTCAGGCACACAGGCTGCATTAAATCTAAATGCTGTAGTTACACATGAAGTTCCTAAGTACCAGTGTATATGTACTGTCCTCCTGAGACATAGTCACGTTGCTTGCTTAGCAAAATCTTCAGTTAATCCTGCATGAATATCAAGGAAAGAAAAAATCCTGAAAGATGCAGATGTCCAGTCAATCAAAAATGTTCACAGCCGATTGGAGTAAAAAAAGGGTTCCTGAAGGCTGTTGGATAAGGTTCTGTTTCCAGCCTATTGTAGTAGCTTTCCTGTTCAGTGGAGATGTCCTTGTCTTTGGAAACCTCCTCGGAAATCACATCCACAACCTCATAATTGTAAAAATTCAACTTCTATGAATATGAGAATTTTTTGGTTGTTGCTCTATTTCTTTCCCTACTCCCAATATCTTATCTCAATAAACACTGGGGCCTCTAAGATACATTATGGTGTGTTCTGCTGTATTGCTTGTTGCATGGACATGCAGAACTGATTGGTCCTTTTGTGAAATTAGTGCCACTTCTTGTCAGTCTTAATCATGCATAATATTTTTGTATGCTGATGATTACTGTGGTAAAGAGATAATTCATCCTTCTAAAAGTTGTCACTCCGATTCTTCAGAGAGACTTAAGTTAACCTGAGCATTCTGGCATGAAATTCTGGTTTATCCTTTTTTATAAAAAAACTTTAATCAGTGAATCACTGAAACAGCTGGTAGAGGGCATATTTTTCCTCATTTATTTTGCAATCTGATTTCTCCTTCAGGGATTGTGTGATGGTTAAAGACTCAGAACAAACATGATGTTGACATTTAAATAATTTTGAAGAGATGGTAATTATGTACTAAAAAATTCCAAACGAACAATCAAAACTTCTATTCTGATACCTTTTAATCATTCTTAATTTTGTTTTAAGTGAGAAAGTTTTAAAAAAAATGTGTTGAAATATTGGTAGAAATTTTAAGACTGGAAAGTCTGCAAAAATGCATGTCAGATATTTGTCATCACTTTTCTATTGTATTAAAATACCCCCAACATATAAAATAAGAGATATAATGATT
Source organism: Scytalopus superciliaris (assembly GCA_013400415.1). Lineage (NCBI taxonomy): Eukaryota > Metazoa > Chordata > Aves > Passeriformes > Rhinocryptidae > Scytalopus > Scytalopus superciliaris. The sequence goes on from VXBX01003999.1 coordinate 24,765, forward strand.
CTTACTTCTTCATTTTTATTGACTTTTTTTTGGTAAAATTCAATTTTGATTTGTCTGTTTGTTTGTTTGTTTGTTTGTTTGTTTGTTTTTTGCTCTAAACAACAATAAAGAAAGCTTTTTTGGGCCAAACAGTGCTTTGTTCAATAAAGTGCATATCATTGTCATGAGAAGGGATCTTTGGTCTTCATTGCTTCCTCAGAGAAAAGGGCAGATGTTGTGTTGCATTACATTTTAGTATTTCAAAACTGATAAACTGGTAATTCTGTATGTATGTTTTGCAAACTGACAGATTTGTTAGGCAGAAGATAAATGGTCAGGGATGGATTTTTGAGTGCTGCAGGTTATTTGTTTCTTACAGGAAATTATTCCAGAATTTAATCAGTTAAACCTTCCTGATGGTAAATTTTGATATGACCTACACAGCCTCTGTGGCGTAATTTTTAAACAAATAATCAGGCAATGATTTGCTGACATTGCACATCTAAATCATAAATCTTTAATGAAGTGTCCAGTGGCACCTAATTTTGATAGTATAATGATGTAGATTGGAACAAAGTTTTTTTGAAAATAGCTATGGCATCGACATTACTCAAATTTATTTCAGTTATTGCTATTGCACTGAATACCAAATGAAATTATGAAAATGAATGCTTAGAAGCATCATTCTTTCTAATACACACTGACATTTATTAATACAAATACTCATGATGTAGCAGGAAAAATCATGAATACTAAAAGTTCCAATATGGCTAGAAGTGGAAGCTGGAAAACCAGATTAGCTGTCAGGCAAAATTTTTTATAGTGTGACTGTTTAACATTTAGAAGAATGGTAGTGGTGGATTCACTTTCTTAGTAAGAATGGCTGCATGGATTTCAGACAGTCAAGGTCAACCCACTACAAGGAATTTTTTCCACCCTAAAGTATTTTCCAGTTTGAACAAAAATTTTAAAACTCTCTTGCAGCTAATTTTGTGCGTGTGTTGGGATATTAATGGACGTTTTTTGTTTCAGGATTTATGAATCGATAAACGCTGTGCAAAAGCACACTGACAATTTTAAGTTCTTCTCAAAGCAAAAGACAATACTTCACAGTATTATATTACACTGTGAAAGTTCGGGTTGGCTCTCTGCCAACAGCCAAACCTCACAAGAAAGATTTTCCCATCCCTCTCCCGAAACGGCAAAAAGCAGTAAGAGAAAATTGAAGGAATANCTTATGCATTTCTTCCCATAGATCTTCTTTTTTAATAATATGTTAGTTTTTTTAAAAGCTAAAATGACTACAGCTTTGTCTACTCTACCCAAGATTCATAGAAGAGTTTCTGTACTTCTGAATTTTCAATGGTAGTATTTCTAATTGTCAAAGAACATTTTTTTCATTCTCAATTCAGACTGTTAGTCTTTTGAAAAAGTATATTTAACATACATTATAAATGCTACTTGGATAAACTCAGTATTTTTTCAAAGATCTGTGATTGTCTTAAATACCTTTGGAAAGTAAAATTTTGATTAGAAATACCAGACTTAAAACAAACCTAACTTTTTTCTATTTGTTCTATTGCATTTGAATCTGTCTTCTTTTTTCATCTCAGTCCCTACATTCCTCCATCTTTTCAAATGCAAGAGGCTAAATGGTTTGATAGACTTGGGCTAAGGCTCCATTCTCTTCCCTGCCACCTCCATCTTTCTATCCATCTCAAACAAATTACATTTTTTTTGGTCCTTTTCAGATCATTTGACTTCAGGAAATCAGGGTCTGAGATTCAGATAAAACACTAAGGTTTGAAGTTTGTGGTATTGGCCGTTTTTGCTTTACTATAGTGTTGCAAAGAACACTGTCAAATAGTTTCAGTGCTAAATATGGGACATACAATCAATTTCTGTAAAACAGATGTTTTGTGGAAAAAGCACGCATAACTGTGGATCAAATCTAACCCAAAATTTGGGTAACATCTGCGAGCCTAAAATTCTGTGAGCATTTTTTTCTCTCTGAGTTTTATTTATGATTCTTTGCTTGTTGATTGTGCCAAAGGATATGTAATCACAAAGGATGTACCTTTTCTCTGAGTAAGAGAATTTAAGCATTTAAGGAATAGGAACTTATATATATCATATATAAAACCCCATTTGTCTGTTAAGCCAAAAGAATTTTAAAGTGCTAATCCCAAAGGTGTCTTTCATGCCTTCAAGCAACTATTTGTGGCTTTTATTTGATGGCTGTAAATGTAAGTCTATCCATCCAGTGCTGCTGATTATTTCTTTGCCTTTGGGCAAGGACAAGGAAAAAATGTAGTTTTCCCTCTCATCCTGCCTTTATGACAGGAAAGATGAATTAATAAAAAAACTAAGTTTCTATTCAAACTTTTTCTAGGCTATAATTGGCATACATTTAAAATATACCTCTAAGATTTTTGTATGAGTGTAAAAACTGTTTCTGTTAAACTTATTTTGCACATGAAATCCTACAGTCATTCTGAACAGTAAAAAAGCCCCTTTATTACAAGACTATGATAGCATACCAGCAGTGTATGTTAACTGGGAGTCTTTCAGTTACCTTTTAGCACTTGCACTTTACAAACTTTTTTTTCATATGAGCATTGTTTATACATACTAAATGTTCACAGTTTTATTTTATTCCTCTGACATTTCAAGTTTATTAATTGGATTAACATTTCTAAAGTGGCAGTGGCACTTCCTGAGATATCCAAGAAAATATAAGCCTATATCACTGTATGTTCCCAGGTAAAATCTAAAATTCAGAAGGAGAAAAAACAGGAAGTAATGTCTTTGATTGCACAGCTCTCTATGTAATGTCAGTTTATTTTTCATTGTGAGATGGCAATATGGCTTGTGAAGCACAGCTTGAGTGTGCGAGAGAAGTGTGACCCTCTTTGTCTACTGTGCCAACAGTCTGCTGCCTCTCACAGGAAAAAACAACAGACTGGTGGTATCTGTTACTATTTGTAGGATTAACACCCCATGTTAATTCCAGCTGTTGCTCATGATTTGTCTTCCTGGTAGCCAACTGAGTGTTTCCTGTGCCCAGCTAGGGCAACTGTGTGTCAGTTTGGCATTTAAAAAGTCTAAATTGAATTATTCAGATATATTGTGTGCATCAGAAGTCTCTTTCCTGTGTATTTATGAGAGTAGAATAGTATGAAGAGCTTACATGTTTCTTATTGTGTGTAGATCACATGTTGCTTTTTGTGATGTAATTCTTCATACTAAAAGAGCTTCTGTTTTTCATTTGCTCATCCAGGCCCTTTTCCGACTTTTCCTGCCTAGGAGTATAGTGTGTACAGTGAAATGTAAGGAGGATTCTAGTGAAAACACTTCTCATTCTTTCCATTTTGCATCAGTCTGGAGGACTGATTTCATCTGGATGGCAAAGAGTCATGGTATCATCAGCACTGCTGAGCCTTTTTGAGTGCCAGAGGCAGTCTGAGTGACTCATAGCTGAGACAGAAGGGCTTTTGAGAGCTGCCTCTGGGGCAGAGCCACATGGAGTCTCACAGTCCCTGTGCTATCAAAAGCGACAATAAAGCCTCACAATGCCCGTGTGTGAAAATACCAAACTCTGAAGGGGTGTCTTTCTCATACCGATAAGAGCTATGAATGTGCAAAAGTTCAAACTCACATAGTTGGATTCATTTTCTTCATCACTAGAAATCATAATAACAGATTGTAAATAACTGATTTAATTCCCAAACCTGGCTGTTTCGCTGGTTTCTTCTAGATTTCCCTGTCTTTGCCACAGTTGCCTCCAGCAAGAGAGGCACACCTGACAGCACAAGTCGGAAAAATTAGTGGTCCAATGCTAATAAAAAGCACTCTATTAATCACCATCTTGCTGACAAGCTTGTGTGTGATGTATGTGTGTGGGCTGGTAGCAGATTAGTACCTTGTGTAAGTATATACATAACACTCACGCCTGGGGCTTCATTAATATCTATAAAATTCCTGTTACAGTAAGGAATAGCTGTCTTTTCAATACAGCTTATTATATTAGAGATAGAGGTCCTAAATGAAAAACAAGCTAATGAACAAAAATAGCTCTGTTCATCCTTGTATTCTTTCACTGTCGTGAGAGTCTGTTTTTTACAAACTCTTTTTTGTTCACATTTGAAAGCCTTTTTGTAGAACTATTGTTAGTCCTCTAAACAGATAATTTGAAAGTTCATGTGATGTTTAGGCTTGTTTGTTAATTGAAATGTTTAATTCCACATATTCTGCAAAACCCTTACATTAGAGAATACCTTTTCTTTATCCTCATCCACAACATTATAATGAATGAAGAAAAGAATAGATGTGAAAATTCAGAAGTCTCTCTTTCACATTCAGTTTTCCTGAGTGATCTGATAGGTCTTTAAATCCTGCAGTTCTGTTTCGTTTTTATTCGGCCTCTCCTTTCTTCCTTGCCAATAGGCCTTTTTGTTTTGTCTCTTTGCTAATGATAGTCATTTTTTATTTCTCTGGCTATCATCCTTTTTTGAAATTAAACTCTTACTCATTTTGTAGCTGGGAAAATACCAAAACAAAAATTCCAGCGACATAGGACTGGGCTAAATAGCTGCTGAAATGAACTGAGTATGGTACTCCTGCCCTGGTATATCACCAACAAACAGGCCAAACAAATTGCCCTAATCTGGCAAACGAAGATGAAATTTTCAAAACTGGAATACCAAAGTGCAGCATTCTGCTGTATGACAAAGCACCCCGACATGAAGAGGAAGATCATCACTGCTCATGCAAGCTGCTGCCCTGTGGCAGGATTGTGTTTTTCTGGTGGTCTTGAGTATAATTTTAATTCTCTGCTTATGATTCAGTTTCTTTAAATTTGTGTATTTAACATGTGGTGTATTTCTTTCTTAGATGTATTTGTTTCTTTTCTGTGAGGGTGAGAGATATCCAGGAGGCTTTGATATGAAACAATAATTTTTAACATTATCTAATTTTTCAATTTTATGATGTTTATTTTCAAAAATGCAACACAAAAAAATCACTTGGTTTTAAGATATTTCATTTTGAGTAATTTTATTTAATTTTGGACTACAAAGCTACACAATGGAACCATTCGCAGACCTGTACCTAGGCACCTACATTTGCTGATAAGAACCCTAGAATTTATCAAAAGAAAACATTATTAGTATTTTCCTTCAGTTCTTAAATATTGCTCTAATCTATTTTGACTTAGAGGAAATAATGTAGGCAAAAATATTGTGATATTAATATATGAAAGCCTTTTTAGGAAGAAATAAAGTGCTTAAATTGTTAATAGATTGTACAATTTTGCTTTGAATTTACTGTTCTCTAATGGGATAATAAATTGGGAAAATACTTAGCATTATTGTAGTGCTCTCTTAGTCAAATATATGAAGTTCATTGTGCTAGGCTCCATACATAAAGAGAAAAAAAAAAGATCCTATGTGCTAGTAGAAGTTATCTGCAGGGAAATACATTTCAGGTTGATATTGGGGGAAAATTGTATTTAGAGGACTACATTCTGAAGAGAATGGGATGTACAGTAGTTCCTTGATGTAGGGAAGTGATTTCTGGAGTCAGCTATACCTATATAGAAGAACTGGTCATTTGACTCATGATACAAGAATCACATCTCTAGGGATCCATCACTGCTGTTGATATTTCACCAAAGTGATTTATATTCAAGCAGTTATGAACTCAGATACACTGGCAAAAGAATATCTAATGTAAACTATATGCTATGGAGCATGCCTATCAAACACTGGTTATCCCTTACACTGTACTAAACAAGAGCAATAGAGTGTTTCATCATAGCAAAATGAATTCTGTATTTGTCCAGCTTGTGGATGTGTAATCTTCTCCCCTTCTAAGTTGTCTGCTATCAGCCAGTAAAAGACACAAACAAAACATCTCTCTTCAGTGATCAGTAAACTTTAGTTGCCACTTGTAATTTTGCTTCTATTCATTTTGCTTTATGCACACTCAAGAGAAACCTTTCCATAAATGTTAGTGAAAATGATCTATGGCAATATCCTACAATGGCAGCAAGAGTTCAGCAACACATTTGGTGAGATGACTCTTGCAGAAGGTGCTTCATAGCTCTTTTATTACTTATGATTAGCAAGTTATTTTATTCCAAGTGATTTAGAACAACAGAAAGTGTCTGCTTGAATATTTGTGAAGCTAAAATTGACTTTCAGATGTTTATAATGCTGGAGTTTTTATATATATTAGTCATTCCAGTTGGTGTTTGAGATGAAAAGGACAAATTCAGAACTTTGATGCTTTCATATGTCAAACTCATCTCATAATATGCTATTCCATAATATTTTAAAGGGAAAAAAACGAACAAAAAAATAGGCCTTTGGAAGTTGGGAAATTTTCCTTCACTGTAAAAATAAAATAAAATAAAATAAAATAAAATAAAATATAATTTGCTTTTAAATAAAATAAAACAGATGCCCTTTTAAATAGGAAATTATTTTCTCTCACTTGTCCAGACCTCTTCCATTTCAAGTCTCATATGGCACAGGCATATGTGCCTTCTGAATCTATGAAAATCAGTCTATCAGTGTTATTGTTTATGTTCTTATTTCATGTTTTCACTAAATTTGCATTTCTGCAGTCTCATTTCTCTAATATTTTCCCATCCTTTATCAAATAATCACTTCATTGTGAAAAAAATCCTTCTTCATAGAGATTCTGATTACTCATTGGCCTATGTTTTGAACATATTCAATGTCCAGTGTCCAATACAAAAATTACAATTGATTTTTATAACTGTTCTAAAGACAAAGAGATTTTAGTTTAAAAAAAAGTGTTTGACTTTTATCTTTACCTCAAAAAGATGTTTGTTTGTATGACAATAAATTTCCTTGAATATTAATTTGTAATTTAATTATGAATTCTTCTTGACATAAGTTGGTCTCCAAAACAATGTTAAAACACAAGAATATGTGTAACTAAAGGTGTTTGTCAGAAGCAGGAACTGATATTAAATCTGATCATACAATTATATGCAGATAATGAGTAGATATATAGAATCGTAGAATGTTTTGGTTTTGAAGGGACCTAAAATCATCTGGTTCCATTCCCCTGACACGGGCAGGGACACCATGGGCAGACACACTAGACCAGGTCACTCCAAGCACATCCAGCCTGGCTTTGAATCCTTTGGGTCATAAAGCATCCATAACTTCTTTGGGCAACTTCAAAACAATATAACTTTTCCTATTTTTCATTTAAAGATTTGCGTCTAGTCATGAGACTTTGGAATTTAGAAGGTATCACAGGAGAGTAAAGCAATACTGAGAGAAAAAGAGTTCTCTATGTGTTACATGCAATATATAACTTACATTTTTATGTAAATGCAGATGTTTTATATATGTGTTTGTGGTTTTGCATGTATGTATCTCATGTACTTCCCTATGAAAGAGGATCCTGTCATGGTAAGTAAAACATCAAAAATGAAAAAGAAAACATCAGCCCTTTTGACCACATCATTTTTCTTTCCTGTTAGTTTTTTTGTGTAAGCAACATAAGGCTTATCACTGTCTGCACTGTTCTTGATAGCTGTCAGCTTGGCTTCTCCATGGACATCAACTGTTTTAATCCTCCTGTGTAGGTTGGTGTGGTTGTCTGCCATCATAAAAGGATGCATTTGCTTGTCTTAATAATTCCCTTGGCTGTATTTTCCTTAGAGTGAGGTGTAGTTCTGCTTAATACTCACTGTGCTGCTTAGTCAAGAATTCTTCTCAAAGTTACTGTTTGAATATACAGATAAAATTATTCCAAGGAAAAGTGCAAAAGTAATCAGAGACTTGAGTAATTGCATTCTGAAAGACACACTGATTATTTAAGATAAAGTATTTTAACTCTAAATCTTAATAAATTAGTTTAATATTTATTGTTTATAAAGAATGGTAAGATTGGGCCTTTTCCCCCTGCCATCTTTTACTGTGAAAGGCTGTGATAATCTCTATATATTGTATAAAAAGACACATGTGTCACAGTTTGCTCTGACTTCAGAGGCTATTCAAACAATTTTAATAGTTAAATTATGTTTTATAGTGTAATGCAGCTGTACCTGATTTCACTTATTGTTTTGTTTCATTAAATGATTTAGAATGTCTTTTTATGGACCAACCTCTGTAGGCAAGTTCTGCTTTTCCTGGCACTTTATATAGAGATTAATACATTTTGAACAAATATTTGACAATGGCTAGAAGGTGAGGGCTACAGAAAGAAAAGCATGATGTAAAGGAAGAGAAAAGGAACACACAGTCGATTAAAAAAGATAAGTGATTATAAGTCACCTGTAGTGGCAAGATTGCAGATGTAAATTCACCTTTGCCTTGCTTTATGCACACCTGAAACTCAGTCTCTGATATCCTGCTCTAGGTTTTTCTCCACCCTCCCCACTCTCCGGTGTTTTTTGCTGACCTAAGTGTTTATGTTATTAGTATTTAGTAGGTTACACACATATTGATGTATGAAAGACTTGTAACTTAAGTCCAGTGTTGTGCCAATGTCAATCTACTGCTGGAGGCTGGTACAAGTCCAGGCAACCTTGGAACACACACAAGGTACAGCTGGGACCTGGCTGTACAGAGCCATGCAGGCACTCCTCTGGCTGTGCTCTGAGCAGAATATTCCTTCAGAAGATAAAGTTCCTTCCTTTTTCCTGGCTACTTCTTCTATTGATATAATTTTCCTTTTTTACCTCGTAGGCTTTCTTTCAAAAAGTTGTATCCCACTGTTTCTTCCTAGCTCCTGTGGAAGCAATGCAGTAAAGGAAAATACCTCAAACAAAGCAGAATTTTGTCCAATCTCACATGCCCAAGGCTGTTAAGCAAATCTGTTATATAACTAGAAGTACAAAGTTCTCTAATTCTTTTAGGGACGCCTTTGAAAACTACCTCTGGCGTTTACTTTCTGCCATATAACTGCAATTCTCCTAGAGCAGAGGAAATCCTTTAACAGCCTGCACAGCACTAAAGGTCTTTCTCGATGTGGAGAGTGCTAACTAGTGTATCAAAGATGTAGCTTATTTTGCTTTAACTGAAATTGTGTCAGAGCATAGTTATTAAGAAAAAGAAAATAATTTTTTTCCTTTTGATTTTACATATTAAATAAATTGATTATTTTAGATGGTTCCTGAAAAAAGCAGAGACAAACTTGTGATTCAGGGCTCTTCTTTATATTCAGTCAAGTAAAATACACATTTAATTAAGTGATTACTTGCCCATGCCCTTCTCTCCTCCACACTTTCCAAATACAGGTGACGAAAAGTCAGGGAAATCTATTTTTTTAAAAAATATAAAATTAGGATCGCTGTAAATTTCTGTTTAAAAAGCCCCCTCAGTTTGCATGCAAAATTGTCTCCAGTTTCTGTTATTCTACCAAGTGAACAGCATTTCTTCTTCCTCCAGTCATCTTAAAGGAACTCACATAAAACAGCTTTCAAAAGAATAAAAAAGAGCTGTAGGCTGCTGGCCTGAAACAAGACACTGCCTTGTTCAATGTGGACATTGCAAGCGACATCCATTTCTGATCATCAGTTGACTTGTAAGGATGTAATGTGAGATCGTGCTATGTCTAACCAGGCTGCTTTAAATCCAGCCACTGGGAAATTATGTATATACATAAAATTCTCATATGTGTGTGTGTGTGTGTGTGTGTGTTTTTTTTGTGTATGTACCTGTTATTGCTTTTAATCACGTTATAATTCTGCATCAATCAGTGTGATAATGTTAGCCGAGCTCGAATGCATAGACAGTTCTGTTGATCAGTTCTTTCAAGATCCAAAGCAATGCTGTGCTCGTATGCATTTGTTCTTCTATCCTCCAGTTCCTGGTTCTTCCTGGCTTGTTTTCCTGACTTATATGCTCTTTATTGTTACCAAATACCATGATACCAGTCTTTTGTGCTGTGTTCGCAACACTTATTGGCATCAAATTTTTCAAATAATAGACATTTCAATTTAATTTTTGTTCATAGATCTTGAAAAGAATAATTAAGTGATTAAGGGAACATATGGAGAGATTAATTTTTCTATACTGCACTTTAATTCTGACACATTTTCTCCCATTTGAATAGTCTCTCAACATAAAAGAAATCCCAACATTTCACATCAAAGGGAATGTATCTACAGTTCTGCATTTCTGTAATACCAATCTCACTGAAATATCACAATGCTTTAAAAAAGTTATTTTCTTGCTACAGGTGGAAGAAAGACAAGCTTTATTTTAAAGAACCAAGTCATTAGTGGTACTAGAGTAATCTATTAATACAGGATAAAATCCTACTTATATGAGTAGTTATATATCTTTTAGAGAATGCCCAAGAAAGAAGCAGATAACATGATTACTCTTTTGCTATTTCAGTACGGAAAATTAAAAAAAAAGTGACAAAATGCAATCGATACTTAGGTTTCTTCTAGTGGACTTGCAGAGATTTAGGTGTTGCTATAAGAGTATGAGGAAGATTTGCACTATGTTGCTAATGTGCAATAATTCAATTAATGAAATCAAAGTCCTGAAATTTATAAGTATTTTAAAAAAAATCTGCTGTCTGCTTATCTTTGTGTTAATCTAATACATATGTCTGTGTGTATGGCAAATATTTATATTACATCATTAAAATTACTTATGATATTCAAAGCCATCTTATTCTGGTGGAATAGACAGGAACTGAATCAGAGTTCAGCATAAAAGACATATTTTGAAAATATCTGATTTTTGGTAAAGAGCCATGACATAGCAATTTATTTGACTCATCTGTAATTATAACTCATGGGACTCAAATTCTCTTAAACGGCAAACTTTCTTCTATTTAGGGTCTCAAGGTGTATTGGAACATGCAGTTTCATTGTTTCTCTTGAGAATTCTGAGTATCAGAGGAAGTACCTGGAATAAACCACTTTTGTCATTATACAATTTAAAACTTCAGATAACTCAGGGATTTGTCTAAGTCTATGAGTGTCAATTTAACCTCCTAACTGGAAAACATGAGAAGCACTGCACATCCCTATTATCCATACAATTTATAAAGTATGGAAAGTAATTAATCTTGTAGATTTGTTTCCATGACAAATTGACATGAAATAGAAACCACTGTAAATTTAAGACTCTGGTACAGCCTTTAGAAACAAATTTGCCAGCACAGCTAGCACCTTTGAGATGACTGATAGGTGTTTCTTTTTTCAATTTCCCTCTTATGAAAGTTATGTAATAAATTTCACTTCATCACTCAGAATGACTGAAAGGCTAATTTTAGTTCTGAAGGGGTTTTACATCTAAATTGATCAATAAATTAGATTAATTAATTAAGTTCTACTGTCAGGGCCAAGGACTGTCAGTGTATATAACCTTGCTGATGTATCATTTATTAATCTCTCAAAGAACAATAACTTTTTAAACTCTCTATATACTTTCCATTTTTAAGGCCTTGAAATGTTCTGCCTATTTCAAAGAATAAAATTGCATCCTGGTAGGGAAATGCTGAAGTTCTATCAGTAATACACAGCAGCACTCACCTGCAAAAGATGAAAAAGTTCAGGAAGAATGCAATTGATTTCGGACAGTTGCATAAATTAGAAAGAAGTTTCCTGACAAATGAACGTGATTACATTTTGTCCATATAGCCAAAGTTTTACCTGATCAGAATGAAATTATATTGGTGAAAACAGTAGCATTGTTGACATATGAATATATGTACATGAATTCCCATTCACTGAAGGAGAAGTCATCTTTGTTTGGAGCAGCCTTTTGAAAACATTTATTGTAAAAAAAACATGTCATTCTCCTGTTCAAAATTTCTATAAGGCAAATTAATTCTGAACTAAAAAAAATACCAATGCCTAAGGAAAGACCTGGGCTCTTTCCACACACAGCAAATCCTGGAATATGCTAAACCATTACAACTCTTATAAACCGTGTCAAGAATTGTCCTACAGGTTCTAGCAATTCTGTCTCAGTAACAATTTTTCAATCACATGAAAATACACAAGAGAAATAGATGAGGAATAGAAACCTTTTTCATTATGACTGACTTATGAATGGTGTCCACATTGCAAAGGTATAAGTTTAAGGAAGATATGAAACGCATAATATGTATATTTTCATGAAAAGAAATTTTATTTTATGTTTTTCAGAGCACTGCATAGTCTGAATCTTACTGGAGTTTCCCATTTAAAAAAGTTTGAGTAATCAAATGAACACTAAGCAGAAAACCAGAGCAAATGGCACAATACAGATTTTATTTAATATGGAAACAGAAATATGCTTGTGAACTAATAATGCCCAAGGTATGTTTTATATAACATACCATTTCAGAGTAGTCTTTTATATAATATTTGTATCATTTTATTTATTTCTTCTTCATTTTGCCCATGATGTTTCCATCATTTACGCCTGAATAAGCAAATAACAATCTTTCTGAAAAATTATTTTGATTTGGGATACTTAGAGAAGGCAGTTCAACTTCATCTGGACCTTTTCGTGTTTGTTTCTATTAATCAACACATTTAAATAGGGTTCATAAGCCTTTGTTCTATTAATTTGTAAAACCCTTCAAGTAAGTTGATTTACGATTAGTGGTCAGTCTGATAAAAGGACTGGTTTGTATGTTTGCTTATCTGTTTCCACATCTGATGAGGGGCATATATGTCCAGCAGAGCAGTTTGGTATATTGAAAACAAACTGGTTCTTACCTTTCCAGTCTTCTCCTCATAAATATGGCATTGAAAAAACATGGATTATCTTTTTTTCTTTCAGTTTGCACTTCTAAAAGCACCAACTGGAAATTGCTACAGGATTTCTGAAGTTCTGATTATGATTTCTGTAAAGTGTAACTGGCTTCAGTAAATACATTCTTTTTTTTAGGGATGTGTCTTGAACAGATGGAAGTAAAAAAAAATAATTAGCTGGTGTTTAGCAAAATATAATTCTTACCAATTTCCTCTCTTTATTCTTCTCACTTCTATCCTATTGTCACTTCTTATGCTTTTAGATTAGTGAATTTTTTTCTCTTGAATCTCTGGCTGAGAAACCATTTGAAGAATATCAGTATAAACTCAGTACACTGAGGATTTGAACAGTACTTCAGCTTTATTTTTGCTTTTAAGATTGGAGAAAGTAGAAAATATGTGCATGATGACAGATGCTCCTTTGAGCAGTTGTGAATTAGTGAATGTCAATAGACTAGACTTCAGTACACTCTGTTGAAACCAAAACCTTGTTACCTGAGAATTTTTTCACCATATTTTGTGTTTAATTTTTTCTTTTACTTACAACAATATGAAGTCAAGATCATTTATTTCAATGCAAATTTCTATTTACCACTCAGAGAAACTTTTTTTGCTTACATGTAGTTATGGGCAGTTTCTTTTGCTTTATATCAGTGTTTTCATTTATATCAACTACTTCAGCTTTCCTGTAGAAGGTTTATATTTAGCTTAGAATTTCACACTCAGATAATACCTTGTCAGGGTTCAAACTTATGATGCCAAGACATTAGATTTCTCCTTGCTTCAAATGAAAGCAAGAAAAGAGAGAGAAGTACCATATGTCAGAGTCTGTACTTGACACTGTATTTCCTCTAATACAAGGCTGCTGTCTAGTATGCTGTGGAAAAAGTATAACAAAATGAAAATCTTAGACACTTGAAAATTACCAGAGCCTCACTGAATCATATATTTTCAGAGGGATTTAGACACCTGAGGCTTCAAATGAAAATGGCAAAAATATCACAGTCTATTAGGAAACAATTCCCTGCAGCCGTCTATGTGTAAGAATCTGACTTTTGTACCTTCAAAAACTCAGCAACAGCTGAACTGCTTCATTAAGTGCCTAAATGTCTTTGATGGTCTTGCCCTTGTTCCTGCAGAATCTATCTAATGAAAGAAATAGTTGCAGTGAAATTACTCAGGACGAAAGTGTATGTTAATATATATGTATTAATATATATATGTACAAAAATTACATAAAGGTGAATACATTCACTGTGGAGGTGTATGATTCCTCTCTTAGTTTAAGGACAAAAACACTGTGGCACATAACCTGAAGTTTCCAAAGCAACTTAAGCCCTCATGAGCTCCACTGTTAGATGACCTTCATTAGTACATTTCATGAGTACATAACTAACATTAGAAATTATTATACTGTGACACATCTAGTTTTCATATTATGCTAAGTTAATGGGTTGCTGCCTTTTAACTTGCTAAATTAACATGAGCACTGCTCAAAAGATTACAATGGCATGATAAAAGCATTGATTTAGTCTTAATCATTTAAAATGTATTTCTCAGAAGTGAGAATGGTTATAAAAGTAAATATAATAGCAAGATGAACAAAGCATTTCAGAGCAGTATTGTATATTCTTATACTTCTAGGCCTGAGTGTACTCTGTAAACATAGTCCTAAGCTGTTCCTCCGAGATTTGCATGCAAAAATCTGTTACTGACTTACCTTTTCCTTCACACACAAAAAAGGAATGATAACACATTCTTTTATGGAATGTTTTTTTAGCTTCCTTTTCTGCTGGTAGTTATACAGTAGACTGAATTCAAACCAGGAAAGAAAGATTTCTTCTGTAGGCAGTGGGTTTTTTTCGCAAGAAGTTGTCTCTATATTTCTGCAATATTTAAAGTACAGATCATGTAGCTTAGCCCTATCAAGCTCCATGAGTTATGAACCGTTCCTTTCCTATTGCATCCTTGCAGAGCTTACAATTCAGATCTCCCCAGTATTGCACAGTGGTGTCTCACCAGCTTCTGGGTGCAAATGTGTAAAGCAAGGCAGCATTTGCATCTTTGTTTTTCTCGCTTGGCCATAGTAAGGAAGGAGGCTCTCTAGCACAGTCCTGTTGACATTATTAGATTTTTTTGAAATGCATGAAGATCTAACCAAACTGTATCTGATTCAAATTATATAGAGAAAGAAATGGGCAACATTCAAGGAAATAAAGGTGCATGTCTTTTCAATTTTTTTTTGCCAGATTATTAACATGCTTTTGTTTTTATTTTTTTCCTTCTATGAAGTAGATGAAAAATGCACTATACACCCAACATAAACATTTTTTTGTATGACAAGTGTTTGTGGTTTTTTATGTTTGTTCTTGCTTTCACAGTAGAGAGCTCTTGAAAGAGTTGCGAAAGTAACAAAGCTTCAACTGCTTTGCCAATTAAATGTCAAGAAATTGCATGTGGTTCTACCTTATAAAACATTTTTACATCATACAGCTGCAACAGTATAAAGTTTATTCTCCACTTTCAGCTGTCACGATATCCAACTTATATAAATGGAGGACCTCTTCATGCTTGATTTGTTGATAAGTTTGCAGTACTACTGTACACTTCATGGCTTCAAGCTATTCACTAGAAAATAATTAGATGTTTGAATTGCATTATAAAAGAAAAAACACAACCCACAGATCCTGAACTTTGAAAATGTGAAAAGAACTTCCTTCAATGATTCAGGGGCAAAAGTACCCGCTCTGGCAGTCCCCAGCCTGACCATTCTGGTTTAGGATGAGAACTATATTATAGCAGATTTATTTAGTCTTTGCTGTTGAATTGTATTATCTGAAAGTTTTCATTAGTAATTGAAGAAGCATGGAAAAAAAAAAATCAGTTACAAAGTGAAATATTTTATTTAATATTAAGCACTAAAATGTTAGTATTGTTATGTAGTTTTTGGAAAGTTATTTCCTGAAAAGGGAAATCTTACATCCTTAGTTACATTCAATCACTGAAGATAGATGCATTCTCTCACTTAAAAATTTACAGGCATAATTTTGCAAAAGAGTTTGTTTTGGATCATTGATGCTTAAAGTGTATTTTTCTGTCAATTACAGTTTCCTCTTTATTATTGAAAATTTTGGGTGAGAATGTTTAAATTACAGTCTGAAGTGTCTTTTCCATAGGGTTCTCTTGTCCCTGCTTAACACTGGGGGGGAAAAAAAAAAGGTGAGTTTTTCCTTTCTGGGATTTTTAAAAATCCATTTGCTTTAGTTTCTGTAAGAAATTTCTGCTCTTTGGCTACAATAGCATAACTAAAGTCATTAACTGTAGTCTTGGGTTAAAATATTGCTTATGAAATTGCTTCATTTTTAGTGCAGATAAGTTTTGATTAATGAGAGATTGTAAACTGCAGTTGTAATATGTTTTATTTTTCAATTTTCTATAAATTCAATAAATTCTACTTTTTCATAATATCTGAAATATTGCACAAAAATGAATCCTTGTGGATTCAGAGTGTTTTTGAAAGCACTAAAGCTCTGGATGGGTGAACTGAAATTGTAAATAAGAGAGACCAGTGAGATGCATTTTTTAGAAGGGAAAATCCAGTCATGACTGTTTGATTATGCATTATGGTAAAAAGAGTTTGTTTTCAGGTGATTATTGGAAATTCTTCCATTATTGCTAAACAAATTTGATTATAATTTGGAGACCTGCTTATTGTTTATATACATAGTTTTATTAAGCATGTGTGTTTTACTGAATTCATGTGACATAGTGGGATTTTTTTATATATTGCCTTTTTCATTATGAAACTTTTCTTCTTACAGAGATCACCTTGACAGATCTCATTAATCATGCATATTCAATATAAATGCAGCATGTTACTTTTTTGTGTAGAAATTATTTTTGTAGTTTCCTCATGGATGAATTCCCAGTAATTGGATTTAATGGTTAATGTTATATCTGAACATATGTTAAATTAACCAAAATAGATACATTGTCTTCTCCTTCATTTGGTCATCTGGGGTAATATTTCAGTCTCCATTTTTGTAAGTTAGTAAATAAATCGGAATTTCAAGAATTAATGTTTGGATCAGGCATGCACAGACTCATTGACTCCACAAGGTGTTGAACAATCCTAACATGCTCTACAGACCTGTAGTGTCATGGCTTTAAAAATAGAAAAAAAAAAAAAAAAAAGGAGACAGTAAATGCAGGGAAAGAGTTTGTTTGGGTTGTTTCATTTAGATTAAGTTGACATATACATTCAGAGTAAGAGAGAGTTTTAAATTAGAAATTAGAAAGAGGAGTAGTGTGTTGCTCCTCAGAAGAGTACAGAATCTTATCCTAAACAAATAAATACAAATTTCTAGGGCCCATCATCAAGTTTCCTGGAATCATCTATGATTATGACAATGTAGAATGCCTTAAGTGCTACATAGATTGCATTACATTTTCTGTATTTATTATTACAATATATTTGTTCATCTTAGAGGTGGAAAGTTGCTTGAGATACTCCTTTCCAAAGAACAGATTGTAGAGCTCATGTATCTGTTGTGTTCCCTAACCATATGAAAATGCTTAAAGCAATATATTATAACAGAATGCTTTATCTCCAGTGTTTTCAGTACTGCTTGCTCTGTGTTTTCTTGAAGTATTCATTAATTAAGGAAGTATAATGCAAGTAATTGAATTTCAGAGTAAGACCAAAATAAATAAATGTGCCTTTAAAAGGAGAAAAGGTGCTATTATTAGAACACTTCTGACTTAGTTTATTTCAATTATTTGCATTGCTATAATTAAGCTATAGTGCACTTCACTTCTGCATTAAAATTAAGTAGAATAAAATTATCACTTTTTAATAACATCAAATTAAATGTCATTAATGAGAATTTAATTACCATGTTTCATATTAGGTATAATTAACTAATGATCTATAAATCGGTATAAAACACAACAATATAACACCTTGCATAATAAAATAACTAACCTAAGACCAAGAAGTAATTAAAATTATGTCATATATGCCATATTTCATTTTACATGAGCGAAAATGATTGAAGCTCTGGTAAAATATAAATTACTAAACTTCCCTTGGCCTACCCAAGGTGGGTGTTGAGGGTTAATCCATTTAACTATCATGTAGACTGTGCTGGAAATGGTGGCTTTAATTGTCTTGGTTTGTATGGAAGAAAAAAAAAAAGTAGAAATAATTAATTCCTGATGAAGTTTAGTAGGAGGAAAAGGAAGATATACATTCATGATTATATGTGTGTGGAGAACTGGCATAAGATATTGGCAAACTGAAAAATTTTACACCTTTCACTTCACTGTTTATTTGAATTCTTTTGTCTCTTCATGTGCCTTTCTGGGGCCTGAACTTCTAATTTATCAGGGGAGAGGGAGGACAGGGCATGAGGCATGGTGGTGGATTTTTCCAGGCCAGAGGAGGACCCGAAGGCTTTGGTATGAGGTGTGGGATCTCCAGTAGGAAGAAGCATATGGGATGAAAGGTGTCACGATATACACCATAGTGTGTGTGGCAGGGCATAGGCACTGCTGTCTGAGAAGTCAGAAAGTAGAAGGATATTTGGCAATATCATGTTTTCTGGATAGCAACGTGTGTACATGTTTTTGGCATTCAGTGAAAGTTAAGCTGTTTCCAGGACATCCAGACTTATCACTCATATTCTCTGCAGCTCAGTTTTCCACATACTTCAAAAATATGTTATTTGTTGATTTTTAGGTGTGGAATTAAAAATACTGTGCAAGTGATCCAAACCTGAAACATGACTGGAGATGGGATTTCATAACTCAATAACTTTGAAAAAATCCCAAAAATTAAATGGTGGTCAAATATTTAAAGAAAGATACTTTAGACTAATTCAGATAGGTGTTTTGTTTGCATATATCATAACAATCCAGCTGCTTATCAGATGAGGCATACCTCTTGACATGGTGGTAAGGAGGCTATCATTTCCATCTCTAGTAACTGGTAGCTGCTGGTAAACACCTTTCCTTTGAAATTGGAATGTTTCAAGTTATATTAGCTTGATTCTTGTATTTCAGCAAAATAGTCTTCAATTCTCCCTGAACCAAGACTTTCCAGACAATATCTGTCTTTTATTTCTGTTTCTGTTCTGAAAGTTTCAATGGAGATTAGTCCAAATTATAAATTATAGGCAGGCAGCTTTAAGAAAATAATTTTGCTGTCTAGCCAAAGAAGTCTCTCAAAGAAGCAGCATACCAGGGTGAGGTGGAAAAGGAGACTTGGTTTTATGATATTCACAGTATGTGCATATTTAGTCTGGATTTTCTTCTTCATGCTTCTGACAGTCACAGCCCCACAAGTTCATTCAAGTCTGCATTGCCCTGCCTGTTAAATTTAAAATTGACCCAAGTTTATCAGAAATTAGTTTAAGACTGTATATAAGTTATAGGTTAACACAGCAGTCCTACTAAACATAATAATTAAAAGCCTCACATTGTTTTTGGTGAAAATCATACAGTTTAGGTGTTTTGTTGTCAATTTAATTAAGTTCTGCAGTGCATTTACTATGTGGAGCTAGTATATCTTTACTCACGTCAAGCTGTAATCTTGGACTTCTACCATTTCCCCCTTCACACCTGTTCTTAAACACACTTGTTTATTGCAAATTACCAAATTTTGAGTGTTGCAGTGTTCATTAGTAGGTTGGAATCTATTTGGGATAAAGACTGTCATTTTAGCATTTTTATACTAGTTATTCAATAGGAAGCAGCTTCTGATTTGGAAATTAAGTACTGTTATAACATGCATTTTAAGTAATCAGATTCATTCAAAACTGTATCTGAGGGTGTTTCTGAATCATAATATGCAAATGACTGACTTTCATTGAAGGTTTTGGCTTAAGTACTGGTTGTCTCTTTTGAGACAAGTATCTCACTATTCAAAAAGTAGGAAACTTTGATTTGGAGACTAAAATCTCTAGTAACCCTTGAGAACTGTATGTACAATCTAGTTTTCAGATTGTCTATTAACTGGGTGATGGCTTTATAATAAAAGATTAGGACCAGATGACAAAAAGAACACTAATTTTCAATACTTTCCCTTTGTCATTTAGGAGAAGTTACTATGAAGGAACAGTGTTGTATAACTTCAACTTTGACATACCAGAGACATGGATTCTTTTGCATCTTTTGAGTTGAATTTTGCTTACACAAAACAAGGATCAGTACTTTTCTTCAAAAAGAATCTTTTTTCTGAGGCCAGTATGAAATGTTATCTCCTGTATTTCTCAGTATTCAAGTAAATTTCATAAATTTTTAACATTTTTTTCCTGCAGCACTTTAAGTCAATGACATGGTACCCTTAAGTAAAAATCTATTTTGCGTGTGTCTGTTAGATTGATAAAAGAGTTGAGAACACCATCCTGAGCATTCTTTACTGCTATCCTTACTTATTTTCTTCAGTGTTCCATCATAACTGATATTACAGGGAATAAAAGTCAGAGCAAAGAGATTTTATTTTTCCCTTTTTGTTGTAAGTGTCTGAAATCTAACTCCGAAATTCTTTAGTTCCAAATAAACATTTGTCTCTAGCCTGAAAGGAGGCTTGCTACTCTCCTTTCTAGTTATAGTGCTAAGTGGTTCATAGTCACTTAAACATAACATTATAAGAGAAACAGACAGTGTTACTATTTGAATGAAAGCAACATTTGACTTCAGGTACTTGGACTTTTCCAGTTCAGCAGGATACTGTACTCAAATTTCCTAGTGTGCCAAATGAAAGCTGGAAATCCTTTCTTCCATCTCATTAATTTTATAAATATATTTCAAAAAGAAACCATCTTTTTAGTGAAACAAAGAATTATACATAATTTTATCTCAGTAGTCTGTACTTGTTACATATGTTTTGCAATTCATATATTCACAGTGTATATTCCCTAACTGGCACCTCTATATGTGTTTGACCCAGTTACTTTTCATTAGTTCTTTTTTTTACCCCTTAGTGTTAATATCACTAGACAGTGGCATATATCGACTTGCACTCTACAGCATCTGTGACCTTTACCATAACAGGACGGGTGTGGTTGGTTTACCATATCCTGTCCTTTGCTGAAGCGCTATCCACTCTCTATGTGGAGAGGTCTTTAGCACAGTTCTACCAGTGATGCACAGAGTTTGCTGCAGCTTGCAAACTTTTGCAAAGCAGTTTAATGCTGTGGAGCCTTAGCGTGCTTCTTCAGATGCAATAATATTTGTTCATGCTGCTTGCCACAACACTGGTGTATCCATGAGCTATGCTTCCTGGAATGCAACTGAAAAGCTTGCACATTTTAATGGCAGAGGGCTATTCCTAAGTTTTGAATCCTAACAAATTTACAAAGGTGTCAAAGCACTAAATGCCCCAGACAAACTTTTCTGTAGAACTGGTGACTTTTATTTATCTCAGAAAAATCTCATATGAATCTTTACATGACTATTTAAAGTTCATCCACTTTTTGTTCTATTTTTCCAGATTCCACTGTGATGTTAATTCTTCAAAAGCAGTGTTGAAAACTGAGAAATTGTGTCTCTAACTTGTATGTGTTGCAGTCTATT
The DNA here is from genome assembly GCA_013400415.1 of Scytalopus superciliaris. Classification (NCBI taxonomy): domain Eukaryota; kingdom Metazoa; phylum Chordata; class Aves; order Passeriformes; family Rhinocryptidae; genus Scytalopus; species Scytalopus superciliaris. The sequence goes on from VXBX01003999.1 coordinate 46,072, forward strand.
CCTTGTGCTGCTTTTGTAAATTACCTGTTTCAGAATCTCTTGCTTAATTTTTACGTGCAGTGAAGTTTAGTTGCTAAATTTTGCAGTATAATTTCAGTATCCAGTTACTCAGGGAGTTATTGGCAGAAACACATGTATTTCAGTATTATCTTTCGTCTTCTACCTTTTCTGGGTTTGTTTGTCTAGGATCTCTTTAAAGTTAACTATTTTTACAGGAGTGAGCAGATGGGAAAAATATTTCTTTCCCTACATTTTAGTGCTCTGCGTGCACATATTATTTATACAGAAATGTATTATTATTTTTGAGGCAGATTTTTGTTTTTCAGACTTCATATCCTTGATGTAATTTACTTTTCAATTAGTTTAGGGTAAGCTAGAAACAAAAGCAGAAGAATGCCCTTGAGGGAAAGCAAATGAACAAGTTAGGCATGAGGTCAAACAGAAAGTAAATGTACAGCCCATAGGCACTTCAGACCCATCCTAGAGAAACAAGTATAAGCACGCATGGGTGCTCCCATATATTACATAGCAAAAAAATAAGAGCCAGCCTTGAGCCAGCAAGGCTGAAATTAAATGAAAGAGAAGGAAGTAAGGAGAAAAACATATGTTATGCCTTTCTCAAGTTATTAGTGTATTTGCTCATCACTAGTAAAAAATAACTGTATTTTAGAAAACCTTTTAAAAAACAAATGTACCTTTCAAGTCTTTGTTTCAGTTTCAAAGCCTCAAAGAAAAACTTATCTTTTTTTTCTTCCTTTATAATAACTACCTACTATATATTCAGTGGATGTTAAAATGACATTAAAAAGCACTCAGTTTTCTTACCTCTAGTCAATGCACAACATGTTTAGATGTTAAATAATGTTTAATCAATGTTGTAAAGTTTATCATGAAGTATGAACTTCTGGAAATTTAATTTTAAGAAGGAAGCCTGACCTATGGCTCATTAAAACAAACACAAACAAACAAACAAAAAGAAGCCAAAACCACTAAAAACCTCACAAAGCCAATGATCCAACAAAATAAAATAAACCCCTCACTGCTCAAAGAACATCAACAACTTTAAATACAAAATTAAGGAGTAGAGTTAGGTATAAAAACAATTTGATAGAGCATATATATTAAACTAAGAAACTGATTGAAACTTAGTTACGTTAGAATCTCTGATTCAGTTTAAATCCCAATATTTGAACCATCTCACATTTTGAAAAAAGAGAAACAAGCCTGGAAAATATTCTGTTTTAAGGATATTGATTCCCTGTGGAACTGTGAAGCCTGCATGTTCCTCTTTCCTCTAGGGATTTACCTGTAACTTACCTGTTAGTTTTATATAGATCTTCATTTCCCTGGTGAAACAAAGAAGAATCAGCAATGTTTAAGACCTTGTCTGTCAAGTATACTGGTAGAACTTGGTTTTCTGCTCATATATTCCAAAGTTGTATTTTATGAGTGATTTTTTTATAGTGTGCAGATGTCAGTAAGTAATAATCAAATGCATAAGTGTAATAAAACCCTCCTGTGAATATCAGTAATATAACATATACTGACTGTAGCTATTTGTAATGCAAGACTGAGAACAGAATATGAACTTATATTGTAAAAACAGAAAATTATTTTAAAATCATATTGATGCCTTTTAATTAATGAATAAACACTTTGATTGTTTCCAAAGACAAAAGATTTAGAAAGCAAAGCCAATTTCAGAAAGGGTAGTGATAGGATCTCTCCTTCACACTAATTTTGCCCTTTAGCTAATGTGTTCTCCTGAATTTTTACTGTGATTACAGTGGATCTGGCTGCAGATAATTTCTGTCTGGAGAGACCAGACATGTGCTTGGGACACTTATGAATGACTCTTTTCTTTCCATATTGATCTAGCTTGAAAAATGAAAATACCAACAAATATGACTTTGTAGTGAATCTCCTTTTGTTGCTGAAAACAGGTACCATGGAGTTTGTATCATCCCTGTCTTAGTTAAAAAGAAGAACAAAAAATCCCACAGTATTTTTGAAAGGTCCAGAAAGACTTTACTGAAACTGCAATTAGAATTGTTCATGTATTAGAGCGCTGTGTGCACTGTAAAATAAGAGCTTTAGAAACTAGTTACAGAAATGGATCTCTCATGTTTAAAATAGCAAAAAAAAAAAAACCAAAGAAAAATCAAAACTGATTGCTTGTAAACTAGTTTATGTGTGGGGAGTTACAAGGCAGACATTTTTTACTTGCCCAAAGGGAAAGAACAGTTTGGTGACACAACTGAAAATAACTAGTAAAGATTCACCAAAAACTTATTCTTTTAGACTATGTCTTCTCTGGGACATAGAGTAATGTATTTTCCCAACATTATATAGGTTAAAAGACCTTTTAACGTATGTCTGAGAATTGAACCAACATAACCAACAAAGCCCAGTTTGAAAAAAAAAAAAGGCATGAAAATAGAAAATTATACGTTTTTGCTTCACAGAGGCTGAGTTTCCATAATGAGATTATGATCAAATGTACACTTTTAAAAACTTTTTTTCTTTAGCTATGCAACATTTTGGATAAAGTGTTCAAATACTGATGATAAGCATCTTAGAAGATACTACACAGAAAATAATTTTATTGTAGGAACTAAATTCAGGAAGCGCAAATACCTGAAATAATGGTACACAGAGAAGGAAAATTCCTGTGATTATGGAGTTATTCTGAAGAGTAAATCCAAGAGTAAGATTTACAAGGAATACAAACCTTAGGGTAAATCCATAGCAATATTTTATTACCTACTGTTTAATTGTGAAATGAGTTCCTCTTTCCTCCTGGTGCTGATGGCTGGCTAATGGGCAAATTATAAAGAAGGAGCAACATGTGAAAGGAAATGTTTTACACAGCTAAATGAGCCGCACTGTTGGTGTTCCAGAATTATTATATCTATGCTTCATGCAATATGTACATCCTGCTATATAAAATAGCACTCACAGATTAAAATGTTGATATTTAATAAATGCATCAAAATGCCAGCAAAGAATATACCAAAACATTTAATGTTGAAATTTATGTTGAACAAAAGGTCATTTGGCATACTTTTTGTGCCAGATTTATTGCTAACATGTTGTGTTTCTTACAAAATAAATAAAATGTTCCTATCTTTAAGTCCAATCTTGCTTGCAAATCCTTTAAATTTTTTTTTTTTCCAATGGGGCATGCAGATTTCAATATAAAACTTTTGAAATTTCATCTACTTACTCACATTGAAGTTAGAGTTCTTTTATGATCCCAACACAAAACGAAAATTCAAAAAGAAATGATCCGTAATACCAGTATAATTAACAAACTACCAAACACAAACTCTCCCTTCTTTCATTCAGATGTTTAGACATTAGTAATTGAAAGGCTGGTGCTGGAAATTGTTGAGAGCTATGGACTACCCTTGGGCTAGTCTTTAAATTGACATGCATTTCACTGTATGAATTAAAAGAGCAGTATTGCTGATAAATCATTTGTTTATTAATCACAGTTCCTAATCTTCATTTCTCACATCCTATTCTCTCTGTAGATTTGGTGAACACTTGTGCAATCCTCTACAGTTGTATAAAGAAAGCATGTACGAATCAGAAGTTATATATAAATCATTAAACTGTAAAGTTTTTGAGAGAGAAACCATCAATTTATTTTGCATTTATTAAACATTACTGCTTCTGATATGTTATTTGCTATGGAAAACTGAATCATGAAGTTAAGCATCAAGCAAGGAATTCAGACAGGAATTCCAAACCTCCATTTTACAAACAACTTGTTTTGTATAAATGTATTTCTTTATATGCTGGGATTATTTCTTGGGTCCAAGATGGAATTTTGTAGCTAAAGTGTAAAAATTATGTGGAGTGAGACTAAGGAATTGGTTGATTTTCAGAGTCACAATACTCCATAATCCTGCACTGTGGTGTTTGTAAGATTGTACTCAGGACGTTGATCACTGGTCCTTTTTTTCCCCCTCTCTCCTACTGTGGTTGGCATACTAACACTTCGCATAGCTTTCATATTTCATATAGTTGAGTGGTATTCCAATAACCAGGCACTAGTAGTGAGTAAAATGTGAGGGTTTTTTTAAGATGTTACTGACTTTGGGAGCAGTCCTTATATTTTCAGCATAAAATATGGTGCCAACATCTACACTGAGCTGTCTTTATGCCATGTCTTGAAAGACCCACCTGGATGTTGTTTGCATTATCAGAGGGATTCTCAAGCTTAAACAGTTGACAAAGGGAGAACTTTCTAATGTTTTGCATTATTTTCAAAATAAATTGTAAGTATAAAATAATAGAAAGTTACATTAGTTTAATCTCAAGTAAATAGATTTTCCTTTTCCTCAATATGGTTGATGAATACAGTAATTGCAACTTGAATAATTACAAGTAATAATTACAAATTTATTCAAAAAATTGGGAAGGAAACATCTTTCCTGAATAGCAAGATTTTTGAGGCATAGAAAAAAAGTGTATGCATGTTTGCATTTTTTTTAATGATGCTTTATTCTTTCCATAAAATCATGCCTATTGATATAGTTTTAAACTGTGTGTCACAACAGTTCTTCAGATCCAGTCCTCCACATTTGCTGTATCTAATTCATAACCTATGAGTCTTTATGGGACTTACTATTTTAACCCCTATTCTCTTGTGAGGAGAATAAATGTAAGCACACATTGCAGCTTAGTCTTACTAAGACCGATTTCCAGTAAATCGGATGAATCACCTTCCCAGGTAAAGTCAATAAGCCTAATTAAAATTATTTTAAACTATCAAGATGTGAAGTAAACATACATAAATTTAAGGACATTTAAACGTATGCAGACTATCTCATGCAGAATTAAAGTAACTTTAGAAGGGTCTAGTTTATTATTCAACAGAGTGAAACTGCAGCTGGGCAGTTACTTTAAATAATAAATATCTCCTATTTATGAGCAAAGACTATGGTGCTGGTGTGGATGTAGAGGGAGCTAAAGGAAGCACAGCAGAGCTCTCAGGGTGCTTCCCACTTCATTCTGCAGTGTCCTGACTGTGCAGTTCAGCTCTGTGCTCTCATTTACTGAGGCTGATTGTACTGAGGCTGCAGCCTAGTAATTTCTGTACCTTGACAGGTAACTATCAGCAAGCTGCAAATTAACCCAAGATTATTTTAACATTCACAAGATTCTCTTTTAATACTGACTTTTTGTGCCTCAGTCATAAGAATCCCTTTCAGATGTTCTGAAGGTTTGTTCAGGTGAGATATCCTGATAGAATAAGATTGCATGATATTGTAAGAGGCACAATTTAAATTAAAACTTTATTTCCTATAAGAAGCAGTATTGTGATTCTTTTTATGCTTACCATATTATTTTGAGGCCTGAAAAGCTCAATATGTTTTCCATGGGTAAATACTGAAATTCAGTATAAAGTTGAAGAGAAAATACAAGCAGATAAATCTGCACTGTCAGGGATTTTTCAGAATTGTGTTTCTTTTTGAGAACTGAGCTGCCTTTGAGGTATCGCTTCGGGGAAGTTTAGCTCCAGAAAAGACAGGCATGCAGAATTTGGGTTGTCTGGGCTTTTTCTTTATTCTCCTTAACCCTCATAATACAAAAACTGACATGATGATAAATGAGCATGCATTCCAGAATAGAATATTTTGTGTATCAGTTTTTGTGAAACATTAGTATTATAAATATCTAGTGACGAAAAAAGAGAGGGATTCTTGGGTGTATTTAAGTGTTCAGTTTTTAAAGAATCTCTGGAAGATGCATTCTCCTAAAATTATCAAACTATAGAAATGAAATCAGTTTTTCTCCAGTCTCCAAAAGATGCCAGTTTAATTACATCAAAGTGCTTTCAGACGACTTTCTGAGAAAGGTCATGAGCTGTCATTTCATTTTGATATTGCATATTTTATTTTGATTTTGTTTCTTGTTGGTTTTTACTTTTTTTTTTTTTTTTCAGTCAAGTAACAAACAAGTATTTCTGACTCAGATGTAATGCCCCATTCCCTAGCGATGCTGCTGTTCCCAGTGGGAGCTGTCATAGTTTGAAGGTTATCATGCCCATAGAAGATTAATCTAGAACATAAGACAGAATGTGTCTTGTCTGTGGTCCTGGACAGTGCAAGACTACTAAAACTGCCTGTAAATCAACTAAATGCATAGTGTGTGTAAATATTTTTGTAAGATGGTTCTCATCCACTTTAATTTATCACGTTCTTGTATTTAGTTTATACAAGTCCACACTTTTTCTTCCATGGGTGATTTTTCCTCATTTCACTGTTTGAGAAAGAGGATAATTTCACTTGTATTGTTACCTTGAAGATGTGATCAATTCCCTGGAGTTTTCAGGTTCTGTAGACATTACTCTGTTCCTTTATCTCTCAGTTTTCCTCACACATTTTATCCTCTTTATCCTTTTTGCTTGCTATTCTTTGTATTTTGTCTAACTCTTCTGAGTTTTTATAAACTATGCAACCAAGAATCACAAAGTAAGACTTACACTTAATAAAATTCAGAAAAAAAGCTCCAACCCCAAATATCTGCAGTCAAGCTTAAGGATGCTTGATCTCACTGGGAATACCAGTCCTCAATACAAATTTATGTGTATCCATGGCATTTTCAACCCCTGACTTTTAAGCAAATTTCATCAAAATGCAATGACAGACTTCTGAAGCAAAGTGCAGTGCTTTTCCAAGTGCCTGTGCTATTCGAGACAACATTTTAACTAAGAATTTATGTGAGAAGAGTATAACAGCAGTGGCATCTATACTATGAGGTGATACCTGAGGGACCTTCCCAAGAAATTTTGTTCATTACCACTGGATTTGCATTAAATTATTTTGATAAGAGAAACACACTGATACACTTCTGACTTTCCCGCCACCCTAATTTAAATGCTGAGTCACGTGTTACTAAAAAAAGAGTAAAAAAAGGGCCAATATTTTCCATGTATGTAAATACTGGCTAAACATTTATCTTGCATCAATATTTGCAGCCACATAATGATATAGTTTAAAAATCATAGGGTTTATTTTAAGCTTGGGTATTGATTCTTATAGAGCGAAATAATGCCTTCAGTTATTTAAACTTGGTTTTTATCCACATCCATATGCAACATACACAATAAATAAACATGGTTAGTATTGCTCCATAAACTGTCATAAGTATAAATTAAAAAAATCCTTTTCTGTGAGGAAAATCTATGACATTAAACATGACAATATAATATTATTTTACTAATCAAAGTATTTTGTTTACATCAGGTCTTACAGAAATAAGATAATTAACAATAACAAATTAAACCAATAGCAGTTACTTTGATATAAATACCAGGACAACGTACTATTTTGATATCCTCTTTGTAATATAGGATACATATTTCTTTTTGTTTCTTAAAAAAGTCATGAATCTTTCTATGAAAAAGATAATAAAAGGCTTTTTTGCAAGGCTTACCTTTGAAAATGAGTGCCTCGATATAAAATGTCATCACCTCTAACAGGTATTGCAATAGGTTAGGAGCAGTTAATGAATATACATAACTTATAGCTACATGGAATTCTTTTTGTTGAATTTTTACTAAATACCAATTTTTGGGTTTCAGTGTATTTTTGTGCTACCTTAGGATTTAATGGAAATATAAGGACTTTATAGAAATGTTTTGAGAACCAGCATAATGGGTCACTGGGTATGAACAAAGTACTAGCAAATTCCATAAACCATTGACACTCTTCCTCAACTTTAGGTAATATCATGTAAGGAGTACATTGTTCTTTTAATAATTATGAAAGGATTGTAAGGCTGAATTAAAATTATTTAATATTTCCTTTTTTTAAAATATTATATAAAAAAACATTGTTACTTTTTATAGGCAGATCGCTGACTGACATATGTTGGACCTGCTGTGCTGAACTTCACTGGAGATCTTAATTTTTGTGTGGGATTAAAAAGTGACACTTGAGTTTTTAAACTTATGCTAATTTTTATGTTTAATGACAAGTTTTCTTTCTTAGTATTTATATATGAAAATATATTAAAATATGTACATTTTGCTTATAATTAATCTAAACATAAATATTTGATTAACTAATGTGAAACACTTCTAAGATTTGACAACTTTGCAGCTTTGTTATCAGATTCTAAATTCTACTAACCTTCCTGAAAGAATGCTCAAATACTGAAAGAAAACTTTTTTGCTGTATCAAAACAACAAAAGGCTGACTTGGACAAGCAGCAGAGTAAAAATTAGTGTAAGGCAGAAGAATAAATTCCAAAAGTCAACAAGACTTTATCCAACAAGCTGAAACACACATACTTACATACACACACACTTAGACACACACAGTGGAATTTTGCTCACTGTATACATTGAAATATAACTAATAGCATATGAAGACAGACATAAAAAAATCCATTTCTGGATTCATGTTGAAAATTTGATATTGAACTCAAAGAAAGCACATACTGAACATTATTAGTTTTTAAAATATTGTTTGGTTGCCAATATATCTGTTTTTATTACATGTTAGTGTGTTTTGACTTCCATTTTAAAGTCTCACAATAACCTTTTCTTTTTGACCAATCTCAGCAAATTTAGGTCTTGCCTATCAAAACTGATAGTGGAAATAACATTAAAGACTTGTGTACTGAGAGAATAGACTGACAATGCCAAATTATATGAAGGTTCCCAAGTGCCTTTCTTTTTCTGAATGATGGGAAAGATAAGCAAACATTTAGAGTCTGAAATTAGAAATTTGATCATTTGCATTCCAGTCAGGGATTTATGAATCATGGAATCACAATGATATAAATATGTAGCCACCCTTTTACTCCTCCTGAGCACAAAACAAAGCGAGAATAAAGAGCAAAGCCTTTTCTTCCACTTTATAATCTGAGATGTATTCAAATGAGAATACAGTGCTATATAATTGGAATTGTCGGCGGGATTTGGAGAATATTAATTACTACTTTTCAAATTATTAACCATTAGTGAGTCATAGGACATATTTACTTGAAATTATTCAATCTGCAAATATTAAATGAAAAAATATAGACTATAAAAATAATAGTGGAGATAGAAACATAATTCCTTTTCTATGACAACTTAGAATTTACTGACAATAATGGAAATATCTGGAAATTTCTAAGTTTTTCATGAGCATGTAAGCAAAGCAAAATGCCTATAGCAGGGTGATTATGGGATTTTAAGTCAGGTTTTGTGACTGATATTAATACTATGAGAATGAACACCAGTCTGGTAGACTTGAGGGTAATATGCTTTATGTTTCATTAATTTTGCTTTTCGTAAAGAAAGTAAAATCCACAGCATTTCTCTTACTCTGCTGAGCAATTCAAATCTATCAATAAAGAATTAGAAAAAACCTTTAATTTCACTAATGCACTCACTAATCCTGAGACAGTGTGATTTAAATGAAAACAAAGAAAGAAAAAAAACATAACACTAAGTCTTTATGTGAAGCAAACCTCTTGAGACACTTTAGATTAGCAGTTATTGATCCAGCACGCAGCTACTGCTGTTGAAATGGATGCATAGGTTTTATAAGTGTGCAAGTGTGATGTACAGAGTAAATACCTAAGGAAAATTAAGTTGGCTTTGCAGTAAAGGAGAAAATTCTCTCCTCTATTTCTTGCTTACTTTTCAGACTCTGGCAGAGGCATTAGTGCTCACGTGCTGATTCACCTCAAGACAGTTTTCACTCATTCTGAGACAAATGGCAAGCAGATTTCAAGGCAAAAAGCAGGAAAAAGGGTGCAGATTTACACATTTAAAAGTAATAATTGTGGCAGCTATTTACTGTAAAGGTCTAGCACATGTTACAGAAGAGACACTTGAGTCTTGACAGGGATTTTGTACAGATTGTCACTCTTGGCCTTTCCTTGGACTTCACAGCCCATCTGATGAAGGGCTTTGCACAGGGATCAGCTGGTGCTGGTGTAGTGGGAGCAGTTCATTGCTGGAGTGTGGCCTTCCAGGGTGGGAAAAATCTTTCCTTGGGTCATGCTAAGTATAGATTTAGGCACCTGAAACAGAAGCAAGTAAAGGGAGGAAGCAGACTCTTCTGCACTGTCAGTAAGAGCCTCCTACCCTAAGCAGTAGGTAACATGATATAGCCAAGTGTTCATATCCTTACTCTCAGTGTGCATAATACTGATGATGATCTGGTGTACTAGATATTGGCACTATTAATAATAAACATTATTAATTTCACTCTTCTATACCTTCCCAGGCCTGATCTGTAGTTTTGCTTCATTATCTCTGTGTTTTACAAAGCAAAACCCACCTCATCTCTGTAGGGTTGCCATGGAGCTGGAACAAAAGCTCACGAAACGAAAGGCTGTAGGAGAGTCCTTCTTTCCTCTCTCCTTCAGCCACTGATACTTCCCTCTGAAGTGTGTGTGGGAGGGGAGATCTATGGATCCTAGGAGAGACCCCAGGGGAACAACCCACAGTGAGCCACCCTGGGTGGTATGTGAAAACGGACAATGTTTAAAGGGACTGGGAACAACCCAAGGGGCAGTCTTGGCCCTTTTTGTGGGAAATGAGTTTGGAGCTTGGAGACTTGGGAGACATCCTTGAAGTCTCACTGGAAGGCTGAGAGAGACACTTGAGCAAGAGGAGGAAATGGAAGAAAGATGGCATACAGGAGAGTGGGCCTGAGGGAAGACTCAGGTGGAGAAAGGGACTGAAAGAACTGAGACTGATGTCAGAGGACGGACATGGAGTAGTGCCTTGAAGGGGAGATGTGAGCAGGAGCACAACTGTTGGAGCTCATTTTGGGAAATCAGATGCAAGAATTTAAAGCATTTTTAAAGCACATGACTTTAATTGTTGTTGGAGTATGGGCCTGTAGTAAACAATTATTTCATCTAAAAAAAAAAAAAAAAGAAAAAAACCACAACAAAGCAAAACAAAACAAAAAACCAAGAGGAAATACCGGTTAAAGGATTATGGACCTGTACTGGTGATTGTTACTAAACAAGTAGTAAAAAAACAAAACAAAACAAAACAAAACAAAAAAAAACCAAAAACCAAAAAACAAACAAACAAACAAAAAAACCCCACAAACAAAAAAAACCAACCAAAACAAAAAAACCCCTACATTTTATCTCTCTGCCAGAGAATACCTATGTGAATAGTTTCTCAGAACCACTTTTTTCCTGTGTATTAATGAATGATTTCTTATTTTCAAGTTTTGAACCACGGATCTTCAAGTCTGATTAGTAACCAGTGGGAACATATCACTGAAAATACCATGTGCTTCTTGTAAATTTAGATACCTGAAATTAGAAGATGCTTCTAATTTTCTTTCTGTGGTTCTATTTGTCTTCTGTAGAATGGAATAGTAATGAACTCTTGTCTTATAGTGGTGCAGAAATTAATTTATCAATAGCTATGAAGGGTCAAAAAATCTGATGAGTTATTGCAATTTGTTTCCAGAAAATAGATTGAAGGGTCTAACAATGAGGAGGAAAGAGAATATTGAGTAATTTGTCATTAAAGAAGCACCACCCACTATATGATTGAATGCAGCAGGGATTTGAGGGGAAAAAATGATATATTATCATGTCAATAAAACATGCATTTACCAAGGGGTTAGAATACTGAGGGCTCACTCAGTTTTGCAATACTGTAAGTGTTCTTTTAGAAAAGTTAATTTGTATCTAATAAATGCATCTTTATTCAGGTTGTGTACAATGGAGGAAAAAGTAATTTCTCCATTACACAAGCACAACTTCAGGCACAACTAAGCAGATATATTTATAACAGAGGGAACTCTAATGCCTCACTTATAAATCCTAAATCCATTGATATCATGTGAAACTTGAATTGCTAGTAAAAGGATTTCATTCCAAGAGATTTTTTTTTTTTTTACTGATTTTAGAATGTGAAAACACAGACACAGGAATTAAACATTTTATATTTTAAATAAACAAGACTATATCTTGGGTGTTGTTCAGGTGAAAAATCCTTTTTTATATGTTTTAAGATTTTTCCATTGTTAATAATTTCTAGTATCAGTAAGAAACATAATATCTTTATATATATGTGTGTATTTCTATATATTTAGAATACAGATCGAGAGAGTAATTTTTTTACCTTGATAACCTACACTGTACAATGTGCAGGGAGTTAAAAACCACTGTAACAGATGGTGAATATTTGACCTCTATCTTCATTTTAAAAAAAAGAAATGAATAATAGACCATCCAGATTCTGGAAATTCTAGTATATACAATTTTATTACTTTATTACTTTATTTTTTTTTAAATAGCAGCTATTTCAATTTTAACTTCAAATATACTTGCATTAGCTATATGCTTCCTGTCTCCCTCATTTCCATGAACCTCATTTTGTGGGACTTTTGGCCAGCTTGGTTGGCAGGTGGCTTACACCTCCTAAATTCCATGTTTCACCTGACTTTACTGTTCCTCACTAGCTGTGTTTTAATATTTTTATTTAATGAATTATTTAATGAAAAAGTATACACTAAAATGTTTGCTTATTTTAATTATGTAGCAGAGGCATTTGTAAGGGTACAACATTAAGCCAAGATCTGCTTCAGTATGAAAAGTAGTTAGCATTGAGATACAATGATGGTGGTCACCAATGTATCAAATATCATCACATGACAGACATTTTCATTTTACCACTTACATGTGTGAAGGACTAAAACCCATCAACTACTCAAGCACACAAGCAAACTGCAAGGTTTTTGCTTTATTGCTCAGCAGAGCACTTAAACACACAATTTAAGTACTTCAGCAGAGAAGTCACGTCCTAAAGTAATGGGGTGAATCTTTTCCAAATCTGAGTCTAGATATCTGCTACCAAGAGATTTCTCATTCCACTCTGACATACTCTTTCAGGGGAGACTGTTGGTTATGTGGAATATTCAAGCTGAATTTACCTTCTTGCTATGTGAAAGTCAAGGATTGTCTTTACAGTTCAGATTATGTCTGGAAAAACTTTGCATTGCATTATTAACTTATATAACTACTAACTGATTAAGAAGCACTTCTCTAAATATTGAGGGCATATATTTTTCTTTTACTGCTTCAAAAACCTTTGGAACTGATATTTCAGTATTTTTTCTTTTTACAAAAGATGGTGCTATTTTTCCCTCTGAAATATTCTGAATTTATTGAAATGGTACAAAAGAGCTACCTATGTAATCACATTAATTTACAAGGAGACTTTTTTCTTTCATTTCTCATAGCACATTAAATTGAGCTGGGCATCTCAGAAACAGTACTGATTTTTAGAATTGTATTTATTCAACACTTCAATGGCCTGGTTAATTATTTAAGTGAGAAAAGAGGAAGAAGAAAAGGAGAGAAGAGAACACCAATTTCTTAGCAGCTTTGAGTGCAAATATTAGTAATCTAGCAATACAAAAATCTATTTGAAAAATATGCAATTGGTCTGAATGTTATTTTTCTTGTCCTTACCTCATCCATTCATTTCCATTTGCCTAGAAACCAAAGACCTGAACTAAACCCTTCCTCTTCCATTTACATGGTCTGACAGCTTCCAGCAATGGGATGTCAGGTTTGGTGGATGAGGCGAGAGCAGTGAGCATTATTTACCTCTGCTTTAGCAAGACTTTTGAGGCTGTCTCTCATCATCTTCATAGACAGGCTGATGAAGAATGGCTCAAATGAGTGGACAGTGAGGTAGACAGAACATCTGGGCCCAGAGGTTTTAGAACAATGGTATGACATTCAGCAAGAGAAAGTGCCAAATCCTGCCAATGGGGAGGAATAGCCCCAGCCACCAGTGCAAACCATCTGCTAGGAAGCAGCTCTGAAAATATTTGATGGGAAGGAATCCTGAGGGGACCAAATTCTACTTGGTGGTGCCTTCTGACAGGGCAGATACCAGTGGACCCAAAAAATCTCATCAGATTCCTTGTGAACCCAAAACATGTTTTTATAATGTGAGGATAAACACTGGGACAGGTTTCCCAGAGAGGAACTCTTGGAGATATTCAAAACCCGACTGGACACAGCACTGTCACTGACACTGCCCTGGGCAGGGGCTTGGACTAAGTTATCTATGGAGTTGCCTTCCTTCCTCATCCTGTCTGTGAATCTGTGACATGGACTTCAGATAAGGCTTATAGTATGTCTCTGTGGAAGACTGATCATAACTGAAGCAGAATCTTGTCCCTGTTAAAAATTTATTTCTTACCCACACTGGTTCATTTCTTATACACTGGGAGGATGACACCTGTGTGCTTTCTGTTTGCTAATTCTCATTGTCATGTTCTTGTTGCTTCTCAGAGAAATATTGGTCACACATTTTTGAATGACCACAGGAAGCTTAATCAAATGATCATGTTTGGAGACCACATATTGCTTCACTACCATTTAGTTCATCTCTCTATTTTGCCCTGCCTAGTGAAGACAGTGGATTTGGTTTTTATTTTCCTGTGAGTTGGTATATAAACTATGTAAGTAACACTTTTTTGGAAAGGCAAGTAAGGCATGTCATTAATTTTCCTTGTTGTTAATATCATGTCAGAAACTCCAGACACAGAAAAAAATACTGGAGAAAGGAAGATTTTTACTCTGTGCATTGACAGTCATATATTGAGTGTGCATTTATGCAATCTTTGGGTCAGAAATGAACTGTGCTACAGGCAAGTATGACATTGAGTATCACTTCTTCATTTTTGAATAGTTTTCCTAAGAGATTTTCTAGGAATGTTTTGTATTTAAAGATGGAAAAATCAAAAGGTTTTCAGACCCACTACTAAACAGTTAATGGAATACATTCATTGTGTCTTATTTCTAGAAAAAAAACGTTCAAGGAAAATTTTGCGCCATTATCTGTCATGAATAAGTTGAAAAGCAATCATTATTCTAACTGCAATAAAAAAACTAATGCTTAGTCTTGCTTTGTATTCTTCTTAAAAGGGTTTGAGACTATTCTAGCTTTAGATGTTTTGAAAGCATTGTGTTTCGTGATTTTTTTCTATTTTCACTTCTCTTCCCTGCTTGTAGGGCACAGTAAAGAGGAAAGGTATTAAATTTACTCATAAATCATGGAAATGCCATTTATATCTAGGGTTCAGGAGTAATAGCTCATCCATTTTGGCCCTGATATCACTTGTTTTTGTAGCTGCTATTAAAAATGTCAACATTTGCTATCAATTATCCCAGTATCATATTTGCAGTATTTCTCAATAGCTAAAGTAAAAAATAGAAGTAGTATTTCAGATAATGTAGTACCTAGATTGTGAGAAAAAGTCCATCACAGTTGACACCTTCAGGATTCTTAGAAATCATAGACATCTAGGCAGCAGTAATCAGAAAAGAAAAATCAGATGAAATACACATATGGTTAGAATTCAGATTAGTGACATATTGTTAATTTTCTTGTTTAAAAAATCAATAATAAGTTAGGGTTAGAAAATTTTTAAGATGTTAGGAGATTTAGTCTTTTCTTTATGCTATATTGCCTAAGATTTTGAATTATGGGACACTAACAGTTTTGCAAGACTTTTTTCTAATGTTCAATGTAAGCATGAATATTTTCCTGAAAATTATTCGTTATAAAGTCATTAAAAAAAGTCTCTGGTAATATTTTACTGAAATTAACATTTATTCCAAGGACTTAGGGTAAGACAAAAGGGATAAAAAAGTATCCATATCTCTTTGAAATCAATCAGCATTATTCATATAATTTACTCATGACCATGATTTGTTTGTGATTTGTTTATTTTATGTTCAATTTAAACTATTATATAAACCAGAATTAAATCTGAGTAAAGGTGTAGGTCTAGAAAGGAAGTCTATTGTGATACACTAATATCCTGAGACACCCCAAAATCCTTTTTCTCTAGGAATTGATGATTTTCATATTAATGTCAGATGAAATATTGTAATCTCATTTCAGTGGAAATAGAATGGAGCCCTCATTTTGAAAAGCCAGAATAAACCTATTTTATCTCACTCTGTGTGTAACTAGGCAGTAATTACAATAGCTTAGAGGAAAAAAAAATATACATATTTAAAAAAAAAAATTCTATAGTGGCACTTTGATATCACAGTAGCTTTTATTTGCTTGTTTTTCAAGCTAGTAACAAGCCTCAGATTGTTCACTACAGGCTTTCCAAAATGATAGAACTGTTTCTTACCCTCCCCCATAGGTATGTTTAGCTCTGCAAAGATAACAGGAGCAAACCCTTGCTGTATATTGTCTGAGCATTATCCACAGACTGACATCAGTTTCTGTTATTCAGTATAGAAATACTTTCTCTCCTTGAAATAGATTTATGTTCTTCAAATACCGAGTTGATCTTGTCCATGGCACTTTACTAAGAAAACTGGATGTGCTGTAATTGTTCTGCTTGACAAAGTGAAGGATGCATGCTTTTTCTAAATTATTGCCTTTCTTATTTGAGGATTGATATTTTCATATGTTTGTCAGAATTCATACTCTCTGATCAGGTTCTTTTAGGTGTTTTTCTATTAGGTATTTTATCCCTCCATGTGTGGAGGGGTATCAGATTTACCTGTATGAAGACAGTTGATGTTACATGGAGTTTCTGATTTAGTTGAACAGTACAAAATATATCACAGAATCACGGAATGTGCTAAGTTGGAAGGGACCCACAGGGATCATTGAGTCCAACTCTTAGCCCTGCACTGGATCACTCTCAAAGCATGTGGCCAAGAGTATAATACAAATGTAAGTAACACTTAGCAAAATATAGCAATATATACAGTTCAACTAAAAATGCAATGCAACTCCCATTGCCCAGCTCAATAATATTCTCACCATCACTGTGCTGAACATCCCCAGGAAGGCAGCTCAAGCCTCTTCATAATTTTTTAGTTAATATTTGAGTTTACTGAAAAGTACTCTGTGTTGGGCTAAGTCACAGTTTCTCTTCAGGTATTCAATCCCCCCATGACGATCTGGCTGTTTCAGGGAGACATTCCCACTCTTCTAATGAACTCAGGGAGAATTATTTACACTGCTGTTGGTCCACTCAACTGTTGACAGCTGTTTACCTAAAACAAAGGCCTCTCTCTGGTGCCCTTGTGTTGCCTGGAATACCTAGGAAGAAAACTTCCACGACAGGGCAAGGTAGAGAAAAATCCTTTACTAAGAGTTTAGCTATAGCAATCCATGACATGCGCGCCGGGATCACAGAATTCTACAAATTTATGATTCTACTTAATTTCCCTATCTAGAAAATACATCCAATGTCTAACTAGCCCACCCCCCTACTATCTCTAACTACCCCCCCAGAAACACCCCCTTAGAATTGAGTCAGTGGTCCCAAGACCACTCCTTCCTCCCCCCACCCTTGTCTTCTTCACATTACGTCTTCTATTTGGAGTTCTTCCAGTACCCTCTAACCCCATCTTTATACTATGACTAAACAATATTGTATTTTGACTATAACATGTTCTAATATCTATCTGAATACAGCTTAATATCTCCCCCTTAGCACAGAAACAGGCTCCAAGAATGTGACACAGAGGTTAAAATCTAGCTTAAGTATTTGGTACAGGAGTTATAAACTGCTTTTTAAATGCAAAAGACTATAAAACTATATAAAACTACATCAAAATCTACACCTATATTAAGGCTTATGGCAACACTTGGTGATAAGTCACTTTCTGTACAACAGCTGTGGTCAAATCCTGCATTATTCACTGAGCTTCATAGGAACATCTCCTTGCCCATCTCCTCTGAGCCTCCTTCCATTGTAGGGGTTTATTGTTCAGTCAAAATGTTTTTAGTAAGGGGTCTTGTGATGAAGTCTGGATGACTTAACATTTTGCTGTGGACTTAAATGAGGCCAGGATTTCATCTCAGGAACATGTACTTCTGTTTATAAGGTCCAAAAACAATTAGCTGCATTAAGTAAGTTTGTATTCTTCAGCTTTATTTCTATTTCTATAGTACTCATGTATTTGCCAGATCAACAAGACATTTGGATATAAGAGATAAAGTAGAAGGACTTCTATAAGCAATGAAAATTCCCATGTACATTTGAAAAGGAACCTATAAGTTTTATTGCTTTGTCATGTAAACTTTTGAAATGTCAGTGTACTTCCTTGGTATTTCAAAAAAATATACATCTATTAATCCAGAGAAACGTAAACTAGCTTCTATTTATGTCAGAATTGGCAACATAATCTGTAGATCCAGATGCAGTTCTTGCTGTTGCAATATAAATGATGATTTCCCACATCTCCTCAGAATAAGCATCTGCTTTTTCTTTCCCTGAGCACAAAAACATGCACACCCATACAAGTACATGTATGAAAATAGATGACCTGAAAATCTCTCTACCCTAATTTCTGCTTCAGCTTGACTCATGTTTGTTGTATTTCTACTTGAGTCATGCATATTACAAGTAAAAAAAATATTTTTAGAGGTAAAACCACTTATAAATATTTGTTAAAACTTTTTATACTTTCCAAGTGACTTTATAAGAAGATTGACTTGAAGGAAAGGTTTGTTTTATGGTGTTAAGTCTTCCCTTTTCAGATTAATAATAGATAATGTACTGCAACGTACATTTAATACTTGTGAAACAAATATTCTGTTAATACAGTTTCTGACTGCAGATAATCAGTGTTTGCATCTGTGTGTGCATCTGTATGTGAGCTTTTCCCTCCTTGAGGCTTCTTGCTATCTTGAAAAAATGCAAATTCTCTTTGCTCGTTTGACAAGAGGTTTGATAATATCAAGCTATATCAGAATGTCAGTGACCGCTTTTCTTCTCATTAATATATTTGGAACTAGGATACATCAGATACATCAAATACTCCCAAGACGTGAAGCAGACCTGCTAAAAAATGCACATACGATTGTCAGAATTTGTCTCCAGCATTGGCAAAGTAGAATATTTCCAAAATATAAGATGAAACAGTTAGCTTATTTCCACTCTGTCATTTTTTTTCTCCTTCATTTTTATTAGTTTCCCCATGTAATGTGTTTGCCCAGGCCTCCAGAGTTGAGCAGAGAAAAGACAAGAATTAAATAATCAGCCTTCATTCCTATTTGCGTTCTGTTCCTGCTATTTTGCTCTAGGGTAACTGAAACTTTTAAGGTTCATTAGATAATCAGACAACTCAGGACACCATCTTTGACAAAAGATACCACAATTAAACAATTAGCCTTTGCCAACAAATCTGAGATCTAACATGAGGGTGTCCTAAGTCAAAGTGTCAGCTTTTGGATTTTGTTAGTTGAACCTGTGACATGATGATTCCTCTGAAACTAAGGTTTATGCAATACGTATTCATCAGTATATTCTCTATGATAAATGCAAAAGAAATGGTGACCAGAAAATGTGTCATGTACACAGAATCCTTATGCATTTTATTATCAGAGCAATAAAACCACATTTTCTGAGATGTCACATCTTAAATCTCTCTTTATATATCAGGATGGTTAATACTTTTGAATAAAATTAATTTTGATGCTTTGTTAAACATTAGGAAATAGAACATCACACTTGTGAATTATTCGTGCATGCGGTAAGATAATTTTTTATGTTAGTTTCTCTAACTTTATAATCCTCAGGTGGTCCCAACAACTGCATGGGTTTTGAAACTACAACATTATTCCCCTTGTCAAAGGTAGTCTCCAAGCCTCTGGCTGGGGAAAGGGTGTAATAAACAATATTTCTGAAAAACCTCTATTTTGAATTACTCTGTTTTCTCAGCTTTTGCCTGTAGACTGAAACAGAAACTTTATGCCAAGTACTTCTGTATATTTGCTACCATCAGCCTAGAATTAGCACACCAAAACCTATGAAAATTGCTACTGAGCAGTAAAATCAAACACTAGCATCATCTTTTTCACCCTTTAATTCTGTGTGTATAGACAAACTGTTCATTGTACTGAAGAACACTAAATCACAAATTCCCAGTCCTTCTTTTAACTATACATATTCCCCATTTCTGTTTTTCACACCTTTTCAATTAGAGGGAAGACAGCTCTTTAGTCTGCAATTCAGTCTTTAAGTGTCGTGGTTTGTGATAAGTTATTTACTCTCCTTGCTTCTGCTTGGAGTCACTCTTGTCACTATGGGATTTTTTGATCACTGAAGTTTAGTCACTGGGCAATAATATTAAGGGCAATACTTTACTTGAACAAAATGCATCTCTTTGTGAGTTACTCTTCACAGATATGAATGCTGAATTACTCTTCACTACTTCATGATTCAGTATTCCAAGAAAACCTTTCTAACCTTGTTGAATACAGAAAGACTGTCAGTGAAAAGAGGTGATGGCAGTCTGTATTTTACACATTTAAGTATTTTACAAAAATCTATTAATTGTCTCTGTCAGTTACTAAAACAAGTAAGGAAGATGCCCTCTGCACATCTATCAGGATGACTGGCCTAATCAGGCTCAGCAAATTCAATGAGTATTTTGCTAAGCTTAATTAAAATTCAGCCCTGCATTTGAGCAAGCCGCAGTGGTTTGGCAGACCTTCAAAGGGCTATACTGCAGCACAACAATAAAAGTGATAAAGGCACACAATAACAATAAATATAATGCAAATGTTCCCATTATTCACAAACCGGGTATAACCTTGCTCCTTTAAATATTTTCTGTTTTCAATTGTGATAAAATTCAAATTCGTAAATTTTTTGTTTTCAGTCTGCAAATGTTCTTATCCACATAGCATTTTGTGGTTCTAATGAATTGAAATGGAATAATTCTAATGACTTAAGAAAAATAACGTATGTACTTTATTCCCAATACTGAGAGAATTGCATATGGCTTTGTTTGTTAAAAATTTCAAAATGGGACTTTTGCTTGTCAGTGACAATGCTGTCAGACCCTTTAGTGAGTAATCCCTCAACTCAGCCAGTTACTCCTTTAGACACCAGATTCTTCATCTGCCTTTCTTGACTGTATGACCTCAGGTCTAGGTTTCTCCTGACATTATGTAAATTAAGTTCTTCAGCATTAGATATTAAGTGGAACCTTCACTGCAGGTACTTCAATTTTGATTTATAAACTAGAATTGCATTTCTTCATAAATACTTGTTTTCTTTTGTTACAAAATCCCTACTGGTTCCCAAATGTCTTTGGAATGCTTATTTATGACCTCTCATGAAGAAATGTTATTTAGACCATATTATTTCTTCAGAATTAAAATTTCTTTTTGAAGAAAAATTTGTTATGGTCCTTTTGAATGGTGAGGGCTCTGCATCACAAATACATACTCCTGTGACTTTTATTTTATTATGGTCCCATTATCGTTGCTCAATTATCTTTGTATCGTGGTATATGCCACAGATATATTTTAATATTTTGTTAATCTTAGCAAGCACTAGACTGACAGTCAATCTTGGCTAAAGATTTTTTTTTTTCCGTTGAAAGAGGCAATTAATTTTTTTTTTTCTTATATTTTTCTTGTTTTCTTGTATTTTCCTTATTTTTTGCAACAAAGTAAATTAGTAGCTATGGTAAGAGATTTTTATAATGTCAAATAAAACCATTTTTCAACAAGGAGAGAAGGAAAAGAGGAGGAAACAGCAAGAACTGAAGCAAATAGCCATTACTACTGACACTATTTCTAGATTTTTGTCATAAGCAATAAACATTAGGATGATTTAGAAATAAACACTGATAGAAATATCACACAGTGAAAAGACATATTCCTAGCTTATTCCTTGCTTTGACATTTAGTATTTGATAAAAATCATTATCTCTGTAGTGGCTTGTACAATCATAATTTTTTTGAAAGATAAATCAAACTCTACCTAGATATATAAACCGTAGGAAAATATGCCTAGCAGTGGGAACAATGTAAAAGTAATTTTTTTAATCAGAAGACTAAAACTGTTCATATGAATTAAAATTCTTTGACTGAATGAGATTAAAACAGAATGGAGTTCGTATTTATGTGATCTCCGTAAACCTTGACAAAGCAGTACAAGTAACCATGAAACTTCTTCACATTTCCATGGGATCTGATGACCTATTTGACATTTCTCTTTTCTCCAAGTCTAATCCAGATTTTGTTAAATGAAAAACTTAGCTTGTCTTCAACAGATTTGCAGAGAGCAGGTCTTTTGTTAGGTAACTGTTCAGCTTTCAGTCACTGTCCATTTCTTTCACATCCATCCATCCTTACTGTTGTACAGTCTTAGAAATATTTCCAAAACCACCATGCATTTAGGATATTTCTAGGTAGTGGTGAGAGGAATAAAATGAAATTGCAGAGTTTATAGGAGTTTTCTTTTTTCTTTTTTTTTTTTTTAATTTATTTTATTATTTTGTTTCGAAGTGCAGGGAGGTATCTAGTTAAATGAGGAAAATGACTAAGCATCCAAGCTGCTAAAAGATTGTGAGTACTGCCTACAAACTGTGACTAAACATTTAATTCATATTAAAAGCCATCCTTTACAATTCAGTAGTTTTTCCACAAGTCGTGACTAAGGATACAAAGTCATGTAAATCTTTATAAATGAAGATTCTTTTCCTTTTTCATAAATTGCCTTCTGATAGCATGTACAATTAATCACTGTCAGTAAAAAATAATTTAGATGCAAGATTTTTCTTCATAAAACTGAAGACTCGGAGTAATTTTTAAATTTTTTTTAAGACTTACCTTAGTTCTCTTTGTGCCTCAAGAAAGATGTGAAATAAACTGTGAAATAAACTAATATATAAAATGTTAAAAATTGGACATGGTAAATTACAATATTATCACAGATTCTACAAACTGGTTTTGTACATTTATTTCAGAAAAGTTTCTTATGGAATTATCACAGAATGAAAATTCCAGGGTAAAATTTCCTCATTCATACAAGTTTCTGTCTTCCCAAGTGTGAAATTTTTGTATCTATCTTGAAATAGGATTTTTCTTAAGTAGTTACAGCTTGAAGACCCTGCCTTTTACGAGCCAGAAAGGAAATATTAGTGGAATTGATGAACTGAGTTAGATCTAGCCTTTAATTGAGATGTAAAACAGTCACGTATGTCAAACTGAGAGACAGTTGCATTTAAGCAGTCTTTCCTTACACAAGAATGCAGCAGCATACAAAGAGCAATATCACTGATGGAGTTTCTTGACAATCTTCTATATTGATCCTTTCCTTTCTAGTTGAGCTCAATTGACCTTAAATGAAGCAGAGTCACTGTATAATAATATAATACAGAAATAAAGTAATAATAATAATCTACTCCTTTTTACCAATATGCAAATTTTTTTTTTAATATTTTCATTTTTTCTTCTTTTTTCTCGTATTTAAACCATATTGGTGATATTATTGCTATAGACTGATGTGTGTACTTGTGAGGTTCTAATGCCCAGTTGTAACTGTAATTCAAGCAGACAAGTAGTTAGAACTTTACTTGCAGACACATAGTCTCTCAGAATTATTACAAATAAGTGTAAAAGTGAAGAACTGATGTGGGCCCAAAATGCTATAATAAGCAAAATATGTCATAACAAATGTTTTTTTTGTTGTTGTTGTCATGCCTTTACTAAGGGGCTGAATGCTGTGAGTCTCACTACTGAGCTGTCCTGATGCCTCCCTTTTTTAATCAGCCTTTCATCTTGACCCCTTCTAGTCTGGAGTTATGAATAACTGCGTGCAATAGACACTGAATGAATTATAACAACATCTGAAGGATCTGTTGGAACTTAGGCCTGATTATGCCAGAACATGCATAAAATTTAAATGTTCTAAAGAAGTAAAATAAATTAATAGTAGAACTAATACATAACTATACCTCCACAATTTGTTCAGTATTGTTTTAAACTTCACACCTTTGCTGAAACACACAGGTGTAAGCGGAAACTTAAATTATTTTATAATTTTTGAAACTAAGAGTATGTCAAATGGATAACATTCATTCATTTGTTCTTGTGCCTTCTATTTAATGCTAGCATCTTGTGTTTTACATTTGAAGATGAATAGTTGGACTGATAGGCTGTAATCCTATACATTTCTTTCCCTTCATATATTTAGGCAAAAGGTGTTGCTCTGAGTTTCTGTGTGGCATGAAGTCTGTGGTCCTCTGTGATAAGCACCTAGAGAGTTATAAAAAAAGGACTTTGTCTTCTTACTTTATTGATCACAAAATTTATGAATAATTGTTGCTTTGAAATGTCTGGCAGATTGAAGTGGATTTTGATACATGAGATTAAAATTATACTGACAGTGATATCTGAATAGAAAAGTATCTGAAAACAGTATTTGAACATTTATTTCCCAGTAATTTCACAAACCGATAAACTGGAATGTCTTCTGGTGCTACTATGTTTCTAAAGTTTTTATTTCCTCTTACAGAACCTTTTTTAACATTTATTTAAAATAAGTGGATCTAAAAAGCTTTTCAGTGTTATAGGCATGAGGAAAAATGGGCAAGTTCTGTTTTCATGCCACACCAAATAAAAAATTGACGTGGCTATGAGGTTGTATTATAAGATCCATGAATGGATTTTCTTCAGAAGTATTAATATTAATATAAAGTGAAAATCCTCATGTATAGTAGCATCATAAGTCTTTATCTGGAATGAGCCATGGATAAATGTACTTTATATACATAAATGTTGTGAAAGAGGCCATCTGTAACTTTGTGGATCTCACTGTTTTAGGCCACTAACTAAGCCTTGCACATAAATGTGATGAGCTGATCCTTACAGTGAGTGTTGACCTGATCTTAAATATGCTTCTTGGCAGGTAGATGCAAAAGTACATCTTGTTGGTGTTGGAAACTGAGAAAAACCGACTGTTAGTGATTTTTACAAGGCTAGATAGTAAATGAGACAAAACTAGAGCTTCTGAATCTCAGTCTCTCACTAGGCTTAGAATTATGATCAATTATGAAATCATATTTTATTAAATTATTAATATTGTTAAGTATAAATCTGTTTATATATTTATAACATAGCTTCTTACATTTTAAATTTTTAGTTATACCAGTCCTTCAGTCTTCCTGATGTAACTAGCTTATGTGCAATAAAAAAAGTGCCATGCATATAAATGTTGGATGCTTAACTGGATCAAATTAACAGCCTTTAAAATATGATTACCAAAAATTCATTTAATATATCTTTGATGTAGATTCAAAAAATCACATAAGTAAACAGTTGATTTATGTGTTGAACTTCAGATTTTGCTGGGGAAAGTTTTAGGAACAGGTCTTTCATTCCCGTTTGTCTTCAATTAGTATTCTGTTCATATGCAATTTTAATTGCTGCGTTATAGTTTGCAAAGATGGTATGCAGCTGTAAAATGCTGCACTTTATTGCAGCAAGAGGAATATTTATCTGAACAGACACATTACTGTTACTGTAAAGAATGGGCCTATTTTACTTTATCAGCAGCTAAGGGGAAGGTTAATGGCTATGATATATCTTTTACGTTGTGTGTGAAACATGGAGTGCTCTGCACTGTTAAGATTTACAGTGTGGAAGACAAAGCGTGTGCTGTTCCAAGCACTCTCTTAACAGCAAACTGTAAACTTGGGAATTAACTTAGAGACCCCTAAATATGTTAAAACAACATTAAGACTGGAAAAGGAAACAATTTCTTCACATAAATTCATACTTTTAAGCTTTTGTGCATAAGAAGGCCTTATAAATTTTATGGATGTCCCAAGCAAGCAAAGAATGCAAGTAACCAGGATGTTTTCAAGATTCATTGTCTTTCCATCTGTAGTGCGGCAGAGTACAGGAACAAAGTCATACAAAAATTCTGTTCATTAATTTGGAGAAAGAGTCAGTATCTTCGAGAGAACATAATCATGCTGTTGGGAAGTCCAGTCTACTCAGCATAAAGGACCAGACTGCAGTTTAGGTCTACAAGAATAGAATGGTAACTATCAGGGATAAGGGAGATATTCAGCTCTTTTGTCCTGTAGATGAAAAGCAATAGGACCCACTGGAATGACGTATCCCAATGACTGTTACCTGGACCATTGCAGAACCACTGCAGTTCTGGTAGGACAGACTATAATGGGATTTGGTACAGAAATAATTTGGAATGTGTCCATTAAAGATGATGTATTCTGTATTTGTGAAAGCTAGTGATAGAACATATCTAAACACTAGAACAAAATTCAGAGCTCTGCTTTAGAGAACTGCACGGGAATGGTTGAGCATGTAAAAGTAGGGTCATAAACTACCAAAAAGCTGAGAACAGTCGGAAATAGTGTGTTGATTAGAACTATCCAGTAAGACAGAAATGCCACATTTATTTCATCATTCCTTTTTTTCCTAGAGTCTAGATATCTCCTTTATATGGCTTAAGCTTTCACTCAACAGACTGAGATTATATCTCACATTTCATCCCATACCTGTGCAAAAAGGTGTGCTCCACAGCTCTGTGCAGCTCTCCTGTGCAGCAGAAGAAAAGTTTCACTAGGTATGGAAGAGAACACAAAAGACAGTCATTTTCCCAGTAGATTATTCAAATATTTTGGAGAGTTATCCATTTCACCTCTTGCTTTGACAGAAATCAGTCATCATCATCATCATGACTGGGCTTCGTGAACAAAGATTTGGGAAGGGCTCTACCCACGTTTGCTACAAGTGCGCTGGTGGCTAAAAAGGCCAATGCGAGACAGGCAAGTCCGGTCACAGAAGGCACAGTGGAAAGTCTCCACAGGCTGCATTGGCGAGGCACGGTTCTTTCTGCGCTGTCTTTTTATTTCAAGACTGATCCTGCATGCACTCTCAAAGGAAGCAGCAGCGTTATGGATGGTGCGCCTCCATGCCTCCCGATTGGAGGCCAGAGCGGACCATTGATGGTGGTCAATATGGCCAAGGCTGAGGTGTTGTTTGAGGGAGTCCTTGTATCTCTTCTTCGGGGCTCCTCTCTTGCGGCAGCCGGTGGCAAGCTCACCATAGAGCACAGTCTTAGGGAGGCGGTGATCCTCCATTCTGGAGACGTGCCCTGCCCAGCGCAGCTGCGTTCTCAGCAGCATGGCCTCAATGCTGGTGACCTCTGCCTGCTCAAGAACAGATACATTAGTCACGTAGTCTGTCCAGTGGATGTTTAGAATTGTACGGAGGCAGCGCTGATGGAAGCACTCGAGGAGTCACAGGTGGTGACGATAGATGACCCAGGATTCAGAGCCATAAAGAAGAGTGGACAGTACAATGGCTTTGTAGACCTTGATCTTTGTACTTTTCTTCAGGTGTTTATTGCGCCAGACTCTTCTATGGAGTTTTCCAAAAGCTCTGTATGCCTTTGCTAACCTGTTATCTATCTCTTTGTCAATTTTACCATCTGAGGAAATGATGCTTCCCAGATAGGTGAACTGCTGGACTGACTTAAGCTCTGATTTGCCTATGGTGATGTGGGGATGGTGAAAGAATTTGTGAGGTGCAGGTTGATAGAGGACTTCTGTCTTCTTCAAGCTGACTTCCAGCCCAAAAAGCTCAGCAGCCTCTGCAAAGCAGGATGTTAAGCGCTGCAGAGCTGCTTCTGTGTGAGCAACGAGGGCGGCATCGTCAGCAAAGAGCAGCTCACGGACAAGGTGATTGAGGGTCTTGGTGTGGGCCTTCAGTCGCCTAAGGTTGAATAGGCTTCCATCAGTACGGTATCGGATGTAGATGCCACTGTCTTCTTCGAGGTCTGCCATGGCCCTTTGGAGCATCATACTGAAGAAAATTGTGAATAAGGTTGGTGTGAGAACACAGCCTTGTTTCACACCGTTGGTTATTGGAAAGGGCTCAGAGAGTGCATCGCCATATCTGATTTGGCCACGCTGGTCCTCATGCAGCAAGATGGTAATTTTGAGGAACTTGGGAGGACATCCTAATCGTTCCAAAATCTGCCAGAGGCCTTTTCTGCTCACTGTGTCAAAAGCTTTAGTGAGGTCAACAAAAGTGACATAGAAACCTTTTTTCTGTTCCCTACACTTCTCTTGCAGTTGCCTGAGAACAAATGCCATGTCTGTGGTACTGCTATTGGCTCTGAAGACAGACATTGATAGATTTATAAAAATTTAACCCTTTAATTTGAAACTGGTCCAAGAGGTTAGTAATCAGATCCCGCATCTCCATTCCCCCAGATAAAGAGATTTACCACTGAGTAACAAAGTCAAGTTCCTGTTTCTCCACTATTTGCAAACTTGAGTTCCTTTCATCAGTCTGACCCATCTTTAATTTCAAACAGGAGTAATACTGAATTCCATGTAAGACAATTAGTGGTTATAACCACTAATAGTAATAAGGTTATAAACATTTATTACTGCTTTACTTTAAAATACAACAGTATGGGATTCTGCAAATTGTCATAATACCAGACTGTTCTCTTAAGAGATTAAAAATGTAGGTGCCTAGATCATGTTTTAGTTTTATTCCTGACCTTGGACCATAGTATTTCTGAACAAGTTCAAATGTAGAAAAAACATCAGAACATCACTATGCAGTTCCTCAGGTAATGGTAATGATACTAATTGCTAATATTTCAATGTTAGACAGAAGATAAGCTGAATAACTCAGAATCATACCTTTTGTTTTAAGGTGTCACTTTAAAAAGGGTCTCCAGACTATTCTCATTATATAATTATCAGAGCATAGCACTTTTATTGCCATGTAATTAACTGCCATAAAATAGACTACCTTTGCTACCTGTTGGAGAATCTGCCCATGAACTTTCTGCTGTTTTAGAAGATAGTTCGTGGAGAGAGTTGGAACCATCTTATCTCAGTAAATAATTTGATACATTTTCATGTTTTGAAATGTAAAAGCTTTTTCTGAGAAGTGGAAGGAATGGTGCCACTCCATGACTTTCTATTCCACAGCTAAGAGAATGATGTTCAGAAAATCATTTATACATCTGCAATTTGCATTGAAATACTGGGGATTTCTTGATGAATTCTTCCAAGTATGATTAATTTCATTTTCTGAAAAATCCCAGGATTTTATTTTCTTTTAAGCTGGAAATATCCTACCCATTTTGGTTAGGTTACCAAGATTTTTTTAATATAGTGTACTTTTCAATTTCAAGCAATCATTATAGCTTCAGAGTTTCAGTTTGAGTATTTTTGTGATGGAGTGTTTTTCCAGGAAAGAAATAAATGTTAATCTTGTAAATATTTTATGATTTTAGTTTTGTTTAGTACTACATCACCCAGAGAAAATTAATTGTAGTTCTAGATATTAAAATAATCCTTCCATAAAATGATAAAGAAGAGTACACCTTTCTCCTTAGCAGTGAAGCTTGCTCAGGCCTTAGGGAATAGGTCATCAATTAGCTGTTTTCCTTTCTTCTCATTTGATTATTTCAGATAACATTGCAAACTTTTCAGATGAGAACATCCATCTTTACAATAAATTGTTAAGTACATTCCATTTGCAATATTTCATAATCTGTCAGATTTAATACAGACCTAAAAAAAAAAAGTTTCAGGATAATTATGTAATATTTTCCATTTTACATTAAATGTCTTTTTGAGAAAGAGCCATAATAGTTATAAGTATGTAGACTAAAAGGCTCCTTCTTATTTAATTCATTAGCCACATATTTTACTTTTTTGTTTATTAAATATATATTTTTTTTCTTATGTGCAGTGCTAAAATGAGGAGGTCAGTGTGGGAAGCATCTGGCAGTTTTTGTTGTAAGTGCAAGTCTGAGATCCTAACTTAACTGCTCTTCAGTTTTAGGAGAACTTCACACTTGTCTCTCACTTTGACTTGTAACAACCAAATGTTTGTTGTTGTTGTTGTTTGGTTTTGGGTTTTTTAATTCTAATTATATGCTATGCAATTAATAGCCTGTTCACAGAATCATAAAATATTTTGGGTTGGAAGGGGCCTTTAAAGGTCATCTAGTGTAACCTCCCTGCACTGAACACATCTTCAACTAGACCACGTGTCTCAGAGCCCCATCCAGCCTGACCTTGAATGTTTCCACGGATGGGGCATTGTCCTGGTTTAAAGATAAACTGGCAGGAGAAACGAATCTAATTCACAAACAGATTATAAATCAGAACTATAATTTAATAAAAAAAGAAAAATATCACAATCAGTACAAGGGTACAGAGGGAGAAGTCCCTTTAACCCACAAAAAAGGGTGTGTGTNTCATGAGGGGACCAGGTGGAACTCTTTTTTCCCATGGGGCAGGCAGTCTCTTTCCTGGTTCCATGGTTGGAAAAAAAAGAGAGAGGAGGTGATCCCTCTGAGGCACAGGGTTGGTAGATGAAAGAAAAATTCCAAGATTTCAAATCCATAACAGGCATCCACCACCTCTCTGGGAAAACTGTTCCATTGTTTCCTTGACTTCATTGTAAAAAAAATCATCCTTATATCTAGTCTGAATCTGCCCTCTTTTAGTTTAAAAACATTACCCCTTTCAAATCAGGTCCTGCTAAATTTCCACAGTTCTAGTTTAACTAGGTGGCTTTTCCCATTGTTTTTCTTTTCTTGTGGTAGCTAGAGAATATCCTTTCCTTTTATCTAGAAGAAAATGGAGTGTTTAAAGGTTCAGTTGCCCTTCTTTATTGCTTCTGGTGTCATAATTTCTTTGCCTCTGAGATAAGCTCAGTTGATTAGAGCCTGGTCCTAATAATGCCACGATCATGGGTTCAATCCCTGTACAGGCCATTCACTTTGGAGTTGGACTTGATGATTCATGTGGGTCCCTTCCAACTCAGAATATTCTGTGATTCTGTGGCATATTCTAATCTATATTTTTCCTTCTCTTCTTCAGAGATCATGTTGTCATGATACTGGCTTGAGAGGAAAATAATTTCCTATAAACTGTTTGGGGTTTTGGTTGTTTGTTATTATTTTCTTGTTTCATTGCTAAATTAATTCTCAGTTTGTTGAAATACTCTTTAATTTTTCTAGGTCTAGTACCCATATAGCTCATCAAACTGATGGCAGGTTTCCCAAAACTTATTTGTGGAAACTATCGTCCAGCATATTCCAAGGAGTTGAATGCCTATGTATTTCTCTAGTTCCTGCAGCCAAACTAAAAACATGTCCTTCCAAGATGAGTGATGATACAAGTAAATCATTTGTGGCCCCTGCAGCAATGTCAATGCTGAAAAGAAGTCCTGTTTAAGGATATTAACAGCCTGAAATCATAAATCATCTGGTTCAATTTCTAGCTGTTTCTTTTGCTCCATCCCCTAAGGAAAGAAGCTGCCACAAAGCAGAATGGTATAAGGTTTAGGTGTGAATGCCCTAAATTCATCCCACTGCTCTCTGGTCTTATATTTGCTCCAGCTGGTAAGGCTATCTACAAGGCTGTAGGTGAGAAAATAAGATGATATAAGTGAAAAGATACATTTGTGTACTGCCAGCAGAATGAAAAGATCTGCTTTTTCAAAAAAATTTAGAAGAAAGTTTGAAAATATAATGGTATGTATTGCACTGACTTCAGACATTTCAGTTTAAATTATGACTTCTAAAAAAGATTAAATAGAATTTAAATAATGAAAGCCTCCACTAGAATAGCTACAGGTTTGAATAGTACAGATAGTTTCTGTATGCTACATAATTTCCTTCAAATTAAAGCTATAACAAACAGGTAGATCTGGAGTTAAAATATTAATAATGAAACCACTTTGGCAACCCAGAACTGCCGACTCTTCAGAAATTTAGTTCCCAATACTGAATTTTGCAATAAAATTATAAGAATCATCCTACCCATAAAGTCAGATCTAAGCTTTGCCTGACACTTCAGTGGTATTGAAATTTAGGAGCCCAACTGTAAGTCTGTTTCTAACACTTGCGTTTTTGTTTTTTTTTTTTTCTTCATATTTCAGTGCCCTTTCAAAGGTCTCACTGTGTTTAGATTCTATTTTCATTTTTCCTTTTTACAAAAGCTCTCTCTTAGTCTAATGCTGTCAATGAGAAGAAATTCACACCATAAAACTGGGATAAATAATGAGACTTGGAGTTCCCAGGTCATGTTAATTTTTTGGGGTTTTTTTGGGGGGAACACATATTCTGCAGATGTCATGTCCACTAAGCTCTGGCTGCTGTGGTTCTTACTGGTTAGAGCTATATGTGGCATTTAGGAGTTTGTTTATTTGTTTATTTATTTGGAGCTTGGGTGTTGTTTTTGGGGGTGGGTTTGTCTGCTTGGATTGAGAAAATCAGTTTTAATATGGGATGTTATTTGCTGTATTTCACTCTCAAATATATATTGAGCATTGTCACAACCTGCAGCATGGGTGCTGTTAGTTGTGCAAGCTCTTCAAATAGAACAAAAAATAAAATAATAAATAAAATGTAACCAGGTATCATGCTTTGAAGAGCTTACTCTTTGTTAAAATAAATGGTAATGACATGTGTTGAGAGACTATTTTTAATGTAATATAGTAAATGTTAGTATAAAAAAATTACATGATGAGCTTTGACCTTGGACATTGTGTAGGGTCATAGAAGCTCTAGGTTAACTCATCAGGATTCTGTTTTCTTTTCCAGCGCAGTGCACGTCTCTCAGACTCGTATCTGCCAGACACAGATGTCTTGCAAATCTTAGGACACTAAAAACAACATTTAACACTACCATGTATTAAATTAATCCTGTAAAAGGCCTCAGTATCCATCAATACCCCAGTTTTTCCAAAGAACTCATGCCTGATGTTAATTAGCAGAATATCTTTTTCACCATTTAAATCTGAGATGTGATTCCTGGAGTCAATTGATTTCTATCCCCACTGTGTTAATTTGGCAATACAACCTGAACAATTCAGCTCTCAGAATCCTATATTCTCTCAAATCAGCAGGTTTTTATAATCTCACTCATTGTATCATGAAACAATGAAATTGCTTGCCCAAGCCTATAGAGAAGTTGAAAATAACAACAGAAAACAGTGGTCCTGTGCAGGGCCAGGAGTTGAACTGTGATGATCCTTGTGGGTCCCTTCAACTCAGTATATTCTGTGATTCTGTGTTTCTAGGAATATTTTTAAAAAGCTACACATTGAACTTCCCTAAATATACTACTGGCTGCTCTAGACAAATTGGCTTTCACATAAGAGAAATTTTATTTAATTAACTCTGCCACAACAATGAGAAACATATTATTAGCCTATATTTTCCCTTGCACTAACAGCTAAAAGAGAGTAAGTATTTGCTGTCATCTGTAAGTTATGCATTCAGACTAATTAATAGTGAATCAACAGAGCTCTTTTCTGCAAATGCAAACCTTTTTTCAGTCATCGCAGTGTTTGCCAATCCAAGTGTCATGAGTCAAATACTTATATATTTGGAACTGGATCTAAACTGTTGCTAAAATTCACAATCAGCAGATTCTGACACATATATTTAAATGTAAACACATAACTTTGTTAATCATTTTGTGATTACTGAACTATTAAGAGACTGGATGAATTCTGCATGACCTAAACCAACCTTCCAGAAAGTTTTGGTTATAGTCTATTGATCATTAATTTATTGTTTGCAGATCAACTTTTTTTCATCATCAGCTGTACCCAGGTAGCTGGAAGACAAGTTGTTAGGGAATAGAGAGCTTTCTCCCTAAACCACTTTGTATTCTCACAGAATTAAGAGGAATTATAACCTATTTGTAAAATATAATGCAGTTACTTCAGTATTTTTTTTTAGATTTATGAATCAAGAAATTTATTTCCCAGAGCAAGTATGAGAGACCTGATAGATCCCCTGATTAAGATGAACTGTTGGTAAAAATATTCCTAAAATTCTTCCATCTCAAAATGCATTGACCAAAAATATGATTGCTTTTACTCAACTGTTAAACTTTTTAATAATGCCACCAGTCTCATTATTTGAACTGAAATTATGATCACTATGGAAACTCAGATTTGTGACTCAGTTTTTCGGGTTCAAAGGGTTTATTTCATCTAATTGGAGTAAATGAGATGGGAGTAACATCTCTCCTGAATAACAATAGTGCCTTTTTGTTCCTTGCTATCACAGGTATATCTAGTATTTTTTAAGTTTTCTGTTTCAGGTATTTAAATAACTTAATATTAGAAGGAAATAATGAAAAACTGCCTAAAAAGATACAGATGGTTCTATCAATATCCATGACAAGAGAAAAACAAAGACATAATATATTGGTAAGCAGACCTTATTAAAAACATTGAATAAACGTCAAATTATATTGAGAGACAGATTACTGATGTAAGAAGACATTTTCTGTATGTTGTGCTTTGTGTCTTTCATTGTTCTTGCCTTTCCTTCTCTCTTCCTAATTCTTATTTGGAAGATAAGAAAAATCAAATAAGATTGCTATACTATGGCTATTGCTATCACAATTGTTATCACTATGGCAATCCATATCACTATTACTTCAGTTTTCCTTTATTCTCAAGTTTGAGGCTCTACAATGAAATGTAAAAACACCATCACATGGAATTTTTTTGCTTGTTTTTAAAAGTACTTTGTAATGTTATTTGGTTCTGTCCTGGTACAATCCTACAATATTATCCAGACACATTCGTCAAATGATTTCCTGAACTTGTTCTTTCAGACATTTTCATTCTAGAAGTTATTCATTAGGTAATCAAAAACATTGCCAAAATTCAGCCTTCCTAACTATCATACAGGTGAGACAGACTTCCTATATCACTTACATCAAAATTTACCTGCTTAAGACCTTACCTCACCCTAAAAGTCCACATTAGTTGTGCCTGTCTTAGGTTGGAAGACCATTTAAAACTCAATCTCTGTACTTAAATTTAAGTTAAGTAAATGAGAATTCAGACATCAATGTTGTGTATTGGAGACCTGGGGAAACTGTTTCAGGGAGAAGTTAATGCAAACATGTTCTGTATGTTCCCAACAGTAGACAAGCAAATTAGGAAAAGAAAGTACAAAGATGTCTAAACATTTTTCTTCATGGTTGGTTTGTTTGGAGCCTTGGGAGGAATGTGCATGTGTGCACATGTCTGTAGGGTTGCCCTTTCCTCCTTTAACCCTGTGGTGCTGCTTCTTCTTTCCCAATAGTTACATGGCTGTTGAACCAAAGGGAAAACCACACAACCTCAATTAAACAAGTTTTAGTGAGGTCCTGCTCAGAGAATTGTAAGATTTTAAGGATTTTCTTTTCCATCATTGTTCATATGTCTCCTGTGCATTTTTATAATACTTTTAACTAATCTTGTGAAGGAGAAATATATGGAGACAAAAAAGTCTGAAGCTGATATCAAACTTCTTTCAAAGGAGCCATTAAGTTCAGTTTGCTACAACTGTATGTATTTTCTCCTAAACCTGTCACACTCCATTTAAATTAAATTAGATATTTTTATGCCACTATTTTGAATATGCATAGTAGGCTACCATTTATCTTACTTTTTTCCCAGCATTAAATAAGTGTGATTATGCAAAAACAAACAAACAAAAAAAAAATCTAGTGATAATGCATCTACTAAATATTGTATTTTTAATCAAGCATTGCCTGATTGGTACGATTGGTACAGATTTTAAAAATAGGAAGTTAAAAAGAAAAATTTAGTTGATTATAGTGTCAATAGGTTGGTTAGTGTGGATAGTATCCAAAATTAGAAAATTATTTTAATTTTTTAGTTAACCAAGACAATAATTCGACTGTTACTACAAGAAACAAGGTCTATTGAAAGAAATGGAAAAGTGATACAAAGTATTCCCATTGCCAGTCAGGCATCCCTTCCATACCTTTACAAAAACTGATCTTGTTTTTAACATGCAATTTAGATACAGAAATGTGGGAAATAAAAGAGAAGCACACCTGGGGAATTTTATTTTATAAGGGCAAAATTCTATAGTGCAGAAAGGTGGTTTCTGATTTTGTTGTTGTAGATTTAAAAAGAAAATTAAAAAAATAATAATAAAAAAGAACCCCTTAGGTGAATTTATTGCTAAAGGAGGTTTGCTTAACTTACTCATAGACCTAGAACTACTTCATAGAACTACTCCTTACCCACAATATTACATAATATGAAGAAAAATGAAAGAATGTGTTTCATAGTCTATGTTCTCAAAGGAAAAAAAAAGCATTTTCTGTTCTGGCTAAAGTAATTAATTTATTTCTTCTTACATTCATATTATTTTTCAAGCTATGACTTACTGAAAGAGATTTAGACTTCCTTTATTTGCATGTGCCGAATCTAGAATATAATTTTTCAACAATTTTACTGCAAAGTACATGAATAATTTGGCTGTATTTTCTGATTCATATAAGCAAATCATTGGGACTGTAAATATGTCATCAATGTTCAAATTAATAAAAAGAGACTGTTCTCATAATGATAACCAAAATTTCTTGTGGTGCTCATTTTTGTTAGTGGTAAAAGATATGCACTTTGTCAGGTCTGCTTTCTCCATCTGATTTTAGATGTGAGATTTTTGTTTATTTTTTAAGAAGGAAGAGGGAGGATTTCAAGACTGTTTGGAGTGCTTGGGGCATAAAGAAAGAAATGTAATTTTAGCTAGGGCTTGCGTCCAGGATGCTCTTAGCATCTATATGAGAAGATTTGCAGGAATGTGAGTTCTTAGCTGTATAGTCAGAAATACACAGACAAGAGTCAGAAAACTTTGAAGTTCAAGCCAATTCCATACTTAATATTTGCTGAGCTTTTTATCTCCATACAACAATGATCTTTTTACTAATATCTGCTTTTGATCCAACCAGTGACATTGTTTTCAAATGTCAGTGCTGCCTGATGAGCTTATTGAAACGTGTATTCAGGCTAGGTGAACACTCCACTGTGCAAAAAATTATCTAAAAAGAAAAGTTTTTCAGAGGTCATAGGAAGGGACCTTAAAGATTATGTAGTTCTAGCTCCCCTGCCATGGACAGGGGCACCTTCTGCTAGACCATGCTTCTCAAAACCCTGTTCAACCTGGCTCTGAACAGACCCAGGGATAAGGCTTCTGTGGGCAACCTGTTCCAGTGTCTCACCTTCATAGTGAAGGATTTCTTCCTAATATTTGATCTATTCCTACCCTCTTTCAGTTTAAAACCACTCCTACTTGTCCTATCATTACATGCCCTTGTGAAAAGCCTCTCTATGGCTCCCTTGTAAGCCCCGTTTAGATACTGGAAGGTGCTATAAGGTCTCCCTGGAGCCTTCTCTTCTCCATGCTGAACAGCCCAAATTCTCTCAGCCTTTCCTCATAGGAGAGGTGTTCCATTCCTTTAATCATCTTTGTGGCCCTCCCCTGGACTCTCTCCAACAGGTCTGTGTCCTTTTGTGCTGGAGGCCCAAGAAGTGAAGGAACTGCTCCAGGTGGGGGGGTTCAGTACTTTCTGATTAAAGCCATTTAGACTGTAAACATTCTTTGTGTTCTCAGGCTGGCAGGAAATATTTTGTTGTGCGGTTTAACCAGTGACAGGTAATATCTACATAGCTTAATCAATTCATGGAGATAATTTTCCACAACTGTGTGTATAGCTATGAATCCAAGGATTATTGCTGATGTAAGGTTGCAATTACTCTATTGGAGATCAAGAGACAATTGACAGTATACTATCTGGGTCTTTAACGATTTTCTCAAAAATAGTTTCTCCCTTGTTAATATAAAAAGGTAAACATTGTCATCAATCTGCTATTAAATAAACAGTTCTGTGTTCAGGTGCTCAGCTACTGAAGGAAAAAGTGCATTATAACTTCATTTATTTTGGTTATGATATTTTTACTGTGCAAATATTAAAACCTTATATTTCTATAAAATATACTAACATTTAAAGGGAGGTTTTTATTTTTCTTCCTTAGTTACCACAAAATTTGTTAGGGTTCTGTCGTGGGTTTGACCTTGGCAAAATGCCAAACCTCCCCAAGACCCGCGCAGTCCCAGTGAAAGGAGGGAAGGGGAAAAAAACTGAAACTGGAAAGAACTATATACATATATTTACAGGAAAGTTACAATGCATATACGTACAAATATAAGAAAAAACAACAATAACTTCATCCAGAGCTATCTACCCCAATAACACACAGATTTCACCACCCAAAACCCACACAGAAACAAAACTGAACACGTTTCTCTGAAAGAGCACCCAGCAAAGTAATATCAACAAAAGTATTTACTTCCCAGAGACCAGAACTGCTGTGGGCATCTCGGCAGGGAAGCGGCCAGGCCTATCGCTCTGGGAGCAGCAACAGGGAGTCCTCACCACCACACCACACGGAGAGAGGGAGGGCAAGAGAGCGAGGATACCTCCCCCACTAGATTTATACTCAACTTGACGTCAGATGATATGAAATACCTCTTTGGTTGCTTAAGTCAGGTGATACTTGCCCCTCTGAATCTATGGAGTGCCCCATGGCCCAAAAACTGGGGCCTGCTAAATTTGGTTTCAGGCCTAACTAAACTAAGGCCTTAATCTAAGTTTTGGGGGTTTATCCAACCCATCACAGGTTCCTTTTCTGGTAGGCACTGTGTAAAGGCAGCATGTTACGCTGAGCCAGCAGAGATTAGACTAAATGAGAACACACTTGCTGTAAATTTAACTGGGTTCATTTTCTAAAGTGACTGCTTTATGCATCTGCAAGTGGAAAGAAATGGAGCAGCAAGCTCTTAATTTTTCCTACACATATAAAAACTGAAGTACTGAATGTCTTAATCTAAATCTTCGAAGAAATATTATTTTTATTGGGTACTAGAACAGAGTACAATGTTCAAAAGGGAGGAGATGATGTACGAATTTTGTATTATACACCTTCAGTAAAAAATAACTGTTTGGTCTTTTACCTCTACATGACATTTTTCTAAATACTGGGGTGCAAATCACTGGATTGTAATGTAATCTTCTGTATTAGTGACTGTGTGAGAGTAAAACATTATATGAGTTTCAATACCTCATGTAAAATCTGTCTCTGCAGCATGTTTATTCCATATTCAATCCATTTCCAGTTCAAGTCACTAATAATAATTCTACTGACTGGAATGGAACAGGATCACTAGATTGCTATAAGGGAACTGAGTTTAAAGGCAGGAATGGGCTTTATAGCAACTGACTGTTTTAAAGCTATCCCAAATAGGTGGGTACTTTAAAGACAAATATCAACTCCAAACAAGAAAAAATTCTCTTTCTGCACAGTTTGTGTTCATGTGCATTTAACTTGTGTAGGTATTAAATAGAGTAATGAAAATCTAGTGTGTGGTCATGAATACTTACTGTAGACTTAATTCTTCACAGTTCTTTGTGTCAAAAAGTATTGTTTGCCCTGAGTTTGGGGCTTTTGAGTTATGCCGTACAAATTCAGAAAAACTACTCTTTTCATTTAATAACATACAAAACAAAGATTATAATAAAATCAGGCTACTAAACAAAAAGCTAAGTATCTAGGTGTCAGACAAAAGTGAAAAGAAGGAAGCAGCAGGAAACTGAAGAGGATATTTAATGAATCCAAAGATACACAACAGCTGCCTTGCACAATGAAGCTAAGCACTCAAGGGCAAAAAAGATGTCAGAGAGTAATGACACTTCAAATAGCAATGAAATAATATCTAATTGTCAGAAATGAAATTCATGCATTGTCCGGCCAATAAAATAATTTTTTCTTCTTCATAATAGCAATTAAATGCTTGGATAACTAAACTTGAGCTGGCATTAGATTTTTTAAAATTTATTTCTCAGAAATGTTCTGCGTGGTACATTACATTTTAGATACACTTTTTCAACATAAAATCAGATAACATTTTCATAATTCTGTCTTCATAACTTCTTTCCAATCTGTCTCTTTGACAAATGGCTCTTCATCTTAAAATTTCTTGTCTTTCCTCTCTTTAAACCACAGCCTAATATAGGGGTAGAATATCTTGTATAGAATATAGATAATAACCAGCAAAAACAGTGATTCAGCATTGTGTGAAAATAAAATTTCAGTTTGGTAGTTTGTTACATTTTATTCTGACATTAATATATAGTAATTCCTCCCTAGTTATAGTCTCACTATCAAAGAGAGTTATATTTATTACTTTTTTACCCACTAACAATGAGTCACATATATAATTCTTCTGCCAGGAAAATTGGTTGAATAAATACAAACTGATGTTTTGAATGATATATGTGTGTGTATGAATGATCTATTTATATTCTGGAAGAAATTGTTGTTGTAGATTTATTTTACTAGAAATTGGAATGTGTAACTTTCAACAAAGATATGCCTGTAAGTTCTTTATGGACGTTTTACTCTGTGCTCTTAACTTTATACTATTTATGTCTATTTATTACATTTTATCTGAGTTAAATAATATTATGTCCACTTGAAAAATAGAAGTGAACAAACCATATTGCAGTTTTAATATATTGTACTCCAAAGCTATAGAAAGCAAAATTTATGCAAACTATGCTATGTTACACAATCTATACTATTTTATACAAAAAAATAAAAATCTGGAATATTTAATTAATTGTGTAGAAGTAGTTTCATGCTACCTTTTCTACTTTGTTTGACTATTCTGACTGAGCTTCCAAGCTCTGAAAGGGAAAAATAGGTTATGAAAATATCTAATTGTACTTTTTTTGCCACAGCCAAAGTTGACATAGAAAGGATAGAGCAGGGAATCGCTTGTAAGTCTAAAATGCCAAGGGAACATGCATGGCAAGGCTTTCCAAGATCAATGGACACGAGAAAGAAATTCAAGGTTTTCAGTGTTTTGGCTTCAGATTCTTGGGCTCAGAGCACAGAATTTGGAAGTCCACTACAACTTCAATACAGGCTATGTCAAAATAAGATGACAAATGTGTCTGTGTTTAGAATTTTAATTCTAGAGATTTGTCTGAGCACATGACTCTGTTGCAGAGATCCTAAAAATCCTTTGTGACAGCTTCTAATTCACTGACGCCTCTGTAGCTCCCAGCCTCTGGGTGTTTCCATTTGAAAGTCTCCTGTCCCTCTTAGTTGCACGGTTTTGTGGCATCATGAAAACAATTAAAGTCAATAATATTTTTCTCTGTATCTGTTGCCCCAAATGATATGCTGACTTGTAACAACTGAAATATTTCACAGTCATACAGAAACACCCGGATCTCAGTTCTCTGTCTCTGCTACTGACATTTAATTTCATGCCATTCCACATTTCCTGGACATGGAAAAGGATCAGGACCCTGCTACTTTCTGTGCTACCAACAGTTTCTGTCTGCTCAGTAGAGTGCTATTAAGTAGAAAGGAAATTCTGTTCCTCTGCCCTTACCCAAATAAACTCACAAAAGCTAAAATTGTTTCAATTATCATATCCTAATGTCATAGAAATAACAAAATGAGAGTAGAAACATTTTCTTCAGTCTTTGATATGACTTGGGATACAGAAAATGATGACTCATTTCATTAAATATTTGGACATGCATTTGCTTCTGCTTTACTGAATCGGACATGTATATGATTTTGTTCAGCCTAAGCAGATATTTTATTTAGTAAAAGAATATTGGGAGTTGACCATTTTTTTGTCAATGGAATAAAATAAGGAACATCAAGTTACTCTTTCCAATTAGAAGGGCATATGCACACCATTAAAGATCCCACGGCTTAACTGACATGCACCTTGGGAAGGCTTGCACATCATGGGACTATGCTCTAGGAATTGGGACATATGCTTGACTAGGAAAAAACTACTTCAGAAAATTTAATGATATTTTCAGAGTAAGCTGAGCATATCAGTTTTTTATATGCAGATTTGAAAATAGGTAATTAATTTCAGCAATTGGTATAAGAACTTTAAAATATCCTTTTCTTAATCTATGAAAGTCTTCCAATATACCCACTTTCTGAATTACAAATAAAATTCAACCTTTTTTTATTATTTTTTTTTTTTTATGATTGCAATGCTTTTCACCTTTCAATTACAAGTCTTCAGACTCTTACATTTTCTTGAAGTAGATGATGTTTACTCAGGTATTATGGCTATTATTTGCTCTGATAACGTCACATTTAAAGAGACATAAACACCAAGAGTTGTTTAACCAATGCTGTATACTGTCGTGGGTTAGAATAATTACAATTTCATTAAATGTATACCCAAAACTAAATGAAATAACTTAGTGAGAATGTTTCATTTCACAGCTGTGCTAAAGCAGCAATAAATATAGGAGTTGTTACGGTTATCAGTCTGCATCTACTTTAAGTCAATGCCCTTATTTTCCCTACTTATTATAATTTTATTTGTATCTTTGGGCAGCCTTGGAATGAACAGTTGGGCTTCTTTTGCATGAAATTAACTCCAAATCTCCAGTCATGCCTGTGTTCAGTCTGTGAAGCTAGAATAGAACCAGTGTAAAATAAAACCTGAAAAAATGTGTATACAATTGATGTCAGGTGCATAGCACAAGCTGTTTTGCTGTCCACATCACTTTCTGTTGTACATATAGATACATGCTAAGTACTGTATTTATTTATTGTAGCAGTAAGAAACCAGGGGTTCATGATTTCAAGAGTGCTTGGCTTATGTTTTATTTTATATTTCTTTAATTAAAGAAACTAACATTTTGCTAAAATCTGCATACTTTTTGCTTTTACAATTAAATCTGTTCCTGTCCACACAAGCAGTAAAGGAGTAAATGCAATATTGCATTAGGTAGATCTTATTAAGCAAACTCCCTGGTGTATTATTGACTGTCTACAAGCTCTTTGGAACTTATGAGTTCTTAAATTAGTTTTAGTTATTAGGCAAGGTGCTGAAGCAAACATTCCATAATATATGTATAGTCTTTGGAGAGCAGATTCATCATGAAAGCTTGGATTGGAAATATTGAAATTACTGTTTCATCAGCTTTTTGGGGTATGTTTGAACACACATATTACATGGATTTGTATATATCTGTAACCAAATCTTACATATATATGTATGTGTGTGTGTGTGTGTTTCTATATAAGGGCAAATTTACAGTTCAGAGTCATAACTTCCATTTAGAAATAATGTAGACACCAGGTCTCTCCTTCCTCCTTTTTATGTCTCTCATCTTGTGTAAACATGTGTATGCACAATTGAGCAAGATTATTGTGTACCCAGAAACTTTAATGGACTGTAAGATGTAGGAACTTTACTGAGTCTGTCATCATCATGGTTATCTAAGCAGGTTTCATTGTATTACGTACTCTTATTGCCCAACTCTTGGTAATGGAATATGAGTCTAATGTAATTTCAGTCTCTCTATAGACAATGGAAAAAGGAAATAATTTCCTTAATCAAAACAGAAACACTTCTTAATTCAGGTAACAATTTTACAGAAGATACCTAAAGAGCAGTTAGAGAGCTGATAAAGAAGATGCTTTCATTATCCGTTTCACTTACTATTCCTGTTCACAAATCATTTCCATTTTAAGTTTTTAAACAACTCTGATGATGACAAAATGAAGGTGCATGTAAAGGTAAATTCTTGCCACTAATGGTTTTCACTCTGAAAAAAGAGAAAAAATCAGATTATTTTTTTTATCCAAAATACAGGTTCCAATGTCCCTAAAGTCTTGATCTCATTTTCATAACAGCAGCAACTTCAACAAAATTGAGGGGTGGGGGAGAACAAAATAGCACTGTTAGGAGAATCAATAACACAAGATTTTTATGATCTGACAAAACTTTGAACACAGTGTAACTGAAAACATATTTATGATGCTGTAAACATATCAGAAAATGACTTTACTCTGCATGACAGTAGACTAGTACTTTAAAATAACAGTTTTGTAGCTAAAAATGCAGTATAGCATTAGATTTGCCTTCCAGTTTTCACTAGAATACCAGGAGGGAGGATCACCATCCTAACTATATGCCACAGTTTCTGTGATTTGGTTTTAGTCTGTTCTACACTGTATCAGTAGTAGTACTGTACTACATTAAAAGTTCACCTGAATGAGGATGCAGTGCCTGGAAAGCCACAAGGTTCTTCATATTTCATACTTCTACCAGCACCAGTTCTCCTCCTTTTGGTGCTGTGCCTTTCCTCCAGAATTTTTCCAAGTAAATGAAAACCTGTGCACATGAAACTGTTTCAACATACAAAGTCTAGAAACAGGCTTTTTTCCCAGACTGTTTTCCTTCCCTTTTATGATAGGCAGTGTTGTTCTTACTATGTGTTGACATTAAATTCCATCTTAGATGAGTTAAAGAGGACAGCAATTGCTTTGTGACAGTGAGTTCTTATGTGGCTTCATCCTAGTCATATAGACATTTCTTTTCTCATGAAACCTGAACCAAAAGTTTCCTTGCAGAACAGCAGAGCTGAAGACTGGAAGAGTGCTGACACATACCACTCTGTGATGCTTTTTTTCTTATTTAAGCATCTGCTATTGGCCATGGTAGGAATGAAACTGGTCTTGATGGGCTTTTGATCTGACCCAGCACAGCCATTTCTGCATTCCTTTACACCTTCAGAAAATGTGTTAAGTACAGTATAAACAGATCTTTCATGAGATAAAAGAAAA
This sequence comes from Scytalopus superciliaris, assembly GCA_013400415.1. Lineage (NCBI taxonomy): Eukaryota > Metazoa > Chordata > Aves > Passeriformes > Rhinocryptidae > Scytalopus > Scytalopus superciliaris. The sequence continues at coordinate 90,386 of VXBX01003999.1, forward strand.
TCCAGAAATACAAAATAAAGTTCTACAGCAGCAGAAATATCAGTTATTTCTTCCTGCTGCTTCTTCTTGAACCTTATACCCACTCAAAATCCAAAATATGTAACCATTTCAGAGTTCATTAATGCAATTCACCGACTGTTGCCAGCAATGTTATTAAATTGTATCTCTGTTGAAAGAGTTCATTTGACTAGTACTGCTGAAAAGCCGAGTTAAACCTCTGTAAATTGTACTATAATGTTAATTGTACATTTAATTAAAACAATAGCATCTTGAAATGAGGCTTGTTACTTCATTACTTGAGAGTCACTGCAAATCTTCATGTATTTTCACTGCAGAGATATTAAAAGGTATAAAATTGTTCTTTTCAACACAAATATATATTTTAAAGCATACATTTTAATTACTCTAAGTCCATAGGTTTGTGTCCCATTTAAATGCTAGAAAAGTTTAATCATTAAAGGAACACACATTTCATAATACTTATCTCCTAAGAGAAAATCCTGAAGTTTCTCTGAGGCAAGTATTTTTCTCAATTTGTTGGGCTTTACAAATCCCACACAGAGTCCAATAGAAGCCTTGCATTGCCAAGTTGGCAAGGCTGCAGTATTAGCTACAAGAAGGCTTAAGAAAAAGACTGTCAACATTTCCTCCTACAGACCCTAAATAGCTATGGGACATGAACAGAGCTTTGTATAAAAATGTGCTCTTGTCCAGCAAGTAAAGAAAATCAATTCTGAATTCATGCTATGGTGTATCATGACAGTGCCTCTACTCCCCTTTGCTAGGTCTTTCCTCTGTAGAATTGCAGCAGAATATAGTCTCAGCCTGCCCTTTTTTAATGTCCATAATTTCTGTCAGTTTAAGTGGTTTCAAGGAGAAAACCAAGTATTAACTTTTGAAAGAATAATATCTATCATCTTATTCTCTCTACTCCCATCTATCATAAATAAAGAGACAGATATATTGAGAAAATGCAGATAGTTAGGAACAGTGAAGTACTTTAAGCTTAGAAAGCATTGGATCATGATTGCACTTCATCATTTCATGTTAGGAATAACTCAAATTCAAAGACTGTGACTTTAGCAGAAGGGCTGCTGCTTCTGGACCAATGGACATAAATCCATGTATCAGTGCTGCTTTCCTTTCTCTCTTTAAGCAATCAGATCTCTTTGTGATGAATGCCTTTGTTTTCTTCCACCTGTCCAGTAGACTGGCTGTTATATATTGCCATGGAACATCATCTCATTTGAAATAGAATTCAAGATATTTATCTTTGAAAACAAGCCAGTATAATGTCACTGTGCAAGATTACACATTCTATCTTTTCCTATGACAAATCCCAGTGAAAGAGATATTCACAAGGCATTATTTTGTTAATTTCTTACACACTATATAACAGCTACCTGAGAGCAAACAGAGTTTTTGTGAGATGAAACCTCAACTATTACTTTGGTAGTTACTCAACTATTATGCAAAACATAGAGAATGAGTAAGCTGGGATTAAATTTTTCCTGGCTGTATGTAAGAATACATTTTTTAACAATATAAGTCTCTTTCTGCTGTGATATTTCAACTACCATATAAGAATAAATATTTAATTTCTAGTGGAAAACGTTAAATTTTCTTTTCTTCATGCTACAAATGAAGAGCTCTTACAACTTCTATCTCAATATGGAAGAGTGTGTTTTAAGAGCTGATATTTTCTCACAAAATTATCTAAATTTTGTGTCTGAAACCTGAAGACATTTAGATTGGAATCCATGCTTTGAATTTATATCAAATTAACTTTATGTCTGGTTTGCGTGCTTCTACTCATTAGAAGAAAGCTTTTTTTTACTTTTTTGAAGGCATTTATTTTGAGAAATATTAGTGATATATTACAGCAAGATTACTTTTCTGAAATCAAGCTTGTCTAATGAACTTCTGGTGTGATATTTCAAAATTAAGTTTTTCTTTAGACATAAAATGGTAAATCAAATCTCTGCCTTCTTCTCAAGGAGGGAAAAGGCACTGGGGAGTCTACTTTTGACCTTTCAAACTCTAAATGCTGCCATTTTTTAGGATTTCTGGAGATAAATAGAAAAAAAAGAAAACATTTATTTTTCTGCCTCTCAAAAAAGTAGGTTTTCCCAGCTCCTCCACAATCAACTTTTGCATTGATAATTTTCAGCAGTTTTTTTATTGCATACTCCAAAAATTATGTGCTCTTCGACATTTTATTTTCCATTCCTTTCATTTAGGCTTTCATACACATACTGAGTGTTAATAGAGATTCCAACTTTCCTTTTCGATGCCTCTTTGCAAATATTTCACTACTTTTTATTGCATTTAAGATTCATTGACTAGTACTGGTATTTATTTTGAAGACTCTAGGTAAACTACTGACACTGGGTGTCTGAGGTAGGGACACCATTCTGGAATAAGCTGTATTCAGGTGTCTGCAGGAATAACCACAGCTCTGCCATGTGTTTGAAATTTCGTTATCATAAATGGGCACCTGTTGAATAAAATCAGTGTTTAAAGAGCAATTCCTCTCCTTCTGAAGTGGTCACATTGAGTAGTAAAATTAATCTCTTGCCTCAGGACAATGCCTATTGTGATTAGGGGTAGGATTTTCATGTGGCCATCTATTGCCATTTGAGGGGTGCTGGGATAGCTGAGAAATCCTGATGCCAGTGTGTGACACAGAACCTGCAGAGACTTGAATCTCTCTGGGGACAACATATGATGTCAAAGAGGGATACCTTTCATCTGGCAATATATACATATTCTTAGGCTCTTGATTAGGGTTTCCTGGCTACCAGCGCAGTGCTTAATATTGCTACCTAAAAATACCTGCTTAAAGGCGTTTGACTAATTTGAGGTAGCAGCTTCTGTTGTTCTAGTTAAACAAGTTTACTGCTTTCCAAGTGAAAGAGGTTTGAGACTTTAGAATGAGTTGTGAGTACACATGAGATGCACATATGGAAGCACCTAAAAATGTTAGTTTCTTATGTTTGCATGCAGACTTTATGTTAAAACTGCAGGACTGACTTTATGCCTGTTTAGGTTTTCTTTCAAGCATTGAGATACTTAACTAGATTTAGAATATTTTGTGCTTTCATTTTGCTGTCTGTTTCAAGAAGTAAGATAATAAATTACTAATGAAGCAAAGTAAATAAAACAGATGGAAACTTTTCTAGTGGATACAGAAAGAAATCTCTGATTTTATTACAGTCAGCATTGTCAGGTTATATTGTTTGAGTTTATGTAAAGATAGTAAGAATGCCTGTAAATGTTACTTCAAAAGAAATAATATTATCAGCGAAATTCTCTTTTTTTCTAGGATGTGCAGCATCTTGAATTACTGTATTAGCAACTTGTCTATTGTGTTGCCAGAAATTTTAAAACTATTATTTTATCATCAAAGATTGTTTCAGAAGCATTCACTTTCAGTTAATAGGACCATACTATGTGTGGGTTTGTCTGTGTGGGTTTGTCCCCACATGTGAATGTAAATGAAGAATGACAGAGGATAAAAGCCATTTAGTTGTATCATCTTTAAACCAAAATAAAGCTGTCTGATGAATGACAATAAGATATCACACAACTGCCAGTGTCACTAATTAGTAGGATTTACAGATTTTGATATATTCAGCAGTATGACTTTGTGGCTAAAAATGAAGGCTAATGATCTGTGCAGTGTTGCAATACAGATAGTACAGTGTCAAAAACTGTTATAAATGTAAAAGCTCATTTGTGCAAAATCTGTAAGGACAAATAAATACAGCTGCAATTCCTAAATAAATTAATATCCTCTCACGTATATGTGTAGAAACCTAGTTCTGAATCAAAGTATTGCTATTTTCATGTTAATTTTCGCATGAGTTTCTTGACTAGGTTTAGTAGATTTTGTACTGATTTTGCTTTCTGTTTCAAGAGAGGATGAGTGACAAATGAAGGCAAGTAAATAAAAAAGATGGAAAGAGTTGGACATTCAGCTTCAATGATCTTGGAGAATTCTCTACCTGATTTTATCTTGTATTTACTCATTTATCAAACTTAGGTTCAGCTCTTCTACTGGAATTAAGATCAATTTACTCATTTATTTTGTGGTTTGCTGGTTATGAGTTTCACATTCCATTCTTCTGTCAATAACTCCCTTGAAAATTAACCAGTGCTTTTTATTTTCTACAAAAGGAGATTGAGCAAGGAATAATTGCCTTTCTTTTTTTCTTTTGAACATTGAACACAAGGACCTTTCTAACTGCACATAATTATCATACATAAAGTACATGCAGAAAACTGTGTGTGGTAATAGGAAATTCTTTCCTTAGACAGAGATAATGCAGTTCAGTTCTTGGTATAGTCCATCAGCTTTCTAATTTTCTGGAACCTGAGTGAGTCATGAGAGATAGACAAATGTTAATTCAAAGGTGCAATTATATATATGATATTTAACCATTCAAAATAAAAATTCCACTTAAAAGGAAAATATAAATATTATGAGAAAGTGATTGAATAGGAAACTGTTATTATAGAGGTAGAGAGAGGAAAAAGAGACTTTTTTTCTCAAGTTCAAGCTTTCCTAGGAATTTACATCTCTCATAGGCAAAGAATAAGGGATAGTCAAAGTTTCAGAAATGTCAGCTGTATTCAGCTATCCTTTAAACAATCATTATCCTGACAAATTTTAAATATATCTGTTGGTATTTTAACGCCAAAACATTCTCAAGCTGTGGGATACTGATATATATCTGACAATTACATTTATCATATGGCAATATTTAAGAAAAGATGGCATTATTCTAAATTGCTCTAAGTCAAGGTTTGTCTATCCTTAAATTTCATAAATTTTATAAATTAATAATTCAAACAGTATTGATGATGGAAAGAGGAAGAGTTGAAAAAATCTTATTGTGGTGTTGCGAAGTTTTGGCACTGTCTTAATTTGGGAGAGTAAAGATATTTGAGAGATAAGGACTGATAAAAACTGAACAAACTGAAAGTTTGACTGAAGCCAGAAATCTTACTAAGAAACGTAATGAATAATATTTAGAGGGTAATGCGGACAGGTCAAGATGGCAAGCCTACCAAAATTTCAGGGAAAAAAACTGTATTGCAACACTGGGAGACCCTGATTGAAGGAAATTGATCCAGTGTAAACTATGGGAGCCTGTGTAAGAAGCTGAAAGATAAGAGGTGAAAAAGCAGGAAATGACTTAGCAAGGGATTAGGTTTTAAATAGGGTCACAACTGTAATTTCTACCTGCCAATGAATTTGAAGCAGCTCCCTAAAAATTCATTTGTCTATGACAACCTATTAAGACATATTACTCTAAAAGGAATAAGGACTTTCAAATACAAAGTTAGATATGTGAGAGTTAGACTACCCTTCCTCTTCAGAAATCTGTTGGTTGATTCATACAGACCTTTGACTAAATATGTAATATAGTAGTTTTCTTGTATTTGCTAGAATTAAACAAAATATGTTTTAAAACTCTTGAATGCTAGAAGAACAAGCAAACAGCTTTTTTCAACATAATTAGACAGCATCAATTGCACCTTGAGTTAGGGGACTTGTAAGAGTTAAAAAAAAATAAGATTTTCAGATAGTGGAAAGACAAAAACACTGAGAAGTGGAGTTTAGTAGCAACTGTTGCCTATATAACAACAAAAAATAACTTCCTTTGGAAAGAAATATTAAAATGGATTTTATTACTTTATCACTTTATCAGTACCATGAATATTTACCTTTTATGGAAAGAATACCAGTCACCTACTATGCTTGCTACTAAGACCAGTACTCCCACCAATACTTACTTGGTACTTAGTGTTTGCACATGTGATCTCTAAAATCTGAACTGTATAATTAAAATCTGCCTTTTCAAGTAGCATTTTGATGAAACTCTGTTTCTTGAGGTAACAATATCTTCTTCTTGGATGAGCAGGTATGAATCTTTCATTTCAAAGTCTTGTCGGCAACTTTCTTAGTCATCTGTTTACAAATTCACATGTTAGACATGTCTGTAAATATACAATCAGAATATAGTCATGTATGTTGAAATGTGTGTTATTTGAAAATTCATGTCCTGTTTTAAAAGACATGTTTCTGTATGCTTATGTTTTTACTGTAAAGTTAATTAATGGTCTTAATAATCAAGATAATCAAGTTCAATGTTATACTGAACATGATTAATACTGGTTGGATGTCCCTTTTTTAAGATCAATTTGGACCTGGGGCTTGGAGATTTTGTAAAACACTTATTTTGAAAAACATAGGAAAAGCATTTATGTACTATTTGTTGGTGGAGGAAGTGGCCATTTTTAAGTGAAATGAAACCAAATATTTTAATTCCTCACAGTCTAACCATTGTGACCCATGTCACTTCTTTTATTCTGTCTATTTATTCTAAAACTAGTGCATTTATAACTGATTTTAATAAAGTCTCTAATGATCTGCAGTGGACACTGTTTCTGATTGCAATTATTGAACCTAGTATGTACTGTATCCATTCAGAGAATCTAATTCTTTTTTTTTTTTTTTTGAGATTATTGTGATTCTGCTGCATTTTTTGTCCTCCAAGTTGCAAGAAGTTAAAATAATGAAGGTGGTTTTTTTCCTCATGCACAAAGTTTTGAATTATGAGTTTCTCTAATATTTCTAAATTACTTGGGGTCTAATGACCCAAGAGACAGATTCCTTCCCATAGAATAAAGCTATACTGTAGGCAGCATCTTAGAGTCATAGAATAGTTTGTGTTGGAAGGGACCCTTCAAGGTCATCTAGTCCAGTCCTCTTTACTGAGTACAGACATCTCCAAACAGACTGTGTTGCTCAGAGCTCTGTTCAATCAGACCTTGAATGTTTACAGCGATGGATCATCCACTACCACTCTGGGTAACTCGTTCCAGTGTTTATGCCCCCTCATTGTAAAAAATGTCTTCCTTATATCTCATCTGAATCTACCCTCTTTTAGTTTAAAACCATTACGTTTGTCCAATCACAATAGATCTGGCTTAAGAGTTTGTCCGCATCATTAAGTACTGAAAAGCCACAATAAGGTCTCCTTGGAGCCTTCTCCATTCTGAACAAACTGAAATCTGTCAGCCTGTCTTCATTGAAGAGGTGCTCCAGCCCTCTGATATGAACATCCAATCAGTTCCTCATCTCTCAAACAGTCCATCCATCAAATCCATCTCTTTCCAATTTAGAGGAAAGGATATGTGGGAGACCATGTCAAAGAGTCCTGATAGATGACATCTCTAGATCTTCTCTTGTCCACTGGTGTAGTCAGTTCATCATAGAGGCCACTAGATTGGTCAGGTAGAACTGTCCTACCATGTAGCATACATTCTAGGAGCTTCATGATCTTCCCACCCACAGAGGTGAGGCTGACAGGTCTATAGTCCCCCAGGGTCCTTGTTCCTATTCTTTTTAAAGATGGGTACAATTTTGCCTTCTTTCAGTCACCTGTGACTTCCCCTGACTTCCATGACTTTTCAAACATCATGAAGGAAGAATGGATTGACAACAATGTCAGCCAAGTCACTCAGGATTCTGGGATGGTCCATAGAGTTATGTACGTTCAAGTTCCTTAGGTGGTTGTGAACCTGATCTTCTCTTGAAATGAGAGGGACTTTATTCCCCCAGTTCTCATGTTGCCGTCCATCTTCCTCTGTGGGAAGAGAGGGTGCCTGTGAAAACTGAGGCAAAAAACATTGTTGAGTACCTCAGCCTTCTTTTCAGCTGTTGTTACCAGTTCACCAGTGTTGTTTATGGGGCAGGGGTGCACTTTCTTTGACTTCCGTTTTTGTCTAACATTCCTGTAGAAGCACTTCTTAATCTTTGCATCCCCTGCAAAGATCGGCTTCTGACACACCTTGGCCTTCCTAGCCACATCCCTACAAAACTGGACTGCACCCCTATACTCTTCCTAAGATATCTGTCCCTACTTCCACTGCCTGTTTGGTTTGACCAGCAACACATCGATGCCAGTCTCTTGCATTCATTGCCTTATTTTGTACAGCTTGGGATTGCTAGCTCTTGCACTCTATGGAAAGCATCCTTAAAGATCTGGCTGCTGTGTTCTGGTCTGATCGCTGAGGGGATCTTATTCAACAACTCCTTGAACAGCTTAAAGTTTGCTTTCCTAAAACTCAGGCTCCTGACTTTACTCTTTGTCTGACCCATATTCCTCAGGATTGTGAACTCCACCCATGAGTGATCCCTGCAGACCAGGCTGTCTCCAATCTTGACGTCTCTGATTAGCTCACTTACACTAGTGACCAACAGGTCTGCTATTGTATCTCCTCTGGTAGGCCTATTACTTGCTTCAGAAAGTTATCCTCCATGCATCCCAGGAGTCTCCTGGATTGCCTACAGCTTGTTGTGCTGCTTTTCCAGCAGATATTGGAGTGGTTGAGGTCCCCAGCAACACAAGACCTTGTGAACACAATACCTCCTGTAGCTGGAGCAAGAAGGCTTTAGCAATAGGCTCCCCTTGATTGAGCAACCTCCAAATACTGATTTTCCTTTGTTGCCTTGATCTCTGACTCTTACCCATAAGTTCTCAAACTGCTCATGACTATTCCTCAGAACATTCTTCTATTTCTTGGTGTAGAGTGCAACTTCAGAATTTCAAAAAGTCTAATATATCCAAAGTCTATAGTAAATTTGGAATTGCAATGAAGACAGACTTTTAACACAACACTCGTCAGGAAGACTCTCTTCACAGTTTTTTTAAAGTGAGAAATTGCATGTGGGAGAAAAAAATCTTTGGAGAACTACCCTTAAGTGCAATGGTTTTGTTTTTGGCGTTTTTTTTGTGTTTTTTTTTTGTTGTTGTTGTTTTTGGTTTTTTTTGGTTGGTTGTTTTTTAAAATATTGCTTCAAAAATTAGGAACAATTTACTAGGTTCCATGATAACAGGCCAGTTCCAGCAGTTATGCAACTGGATTTCCTTTTCTAACAGTATGTGAAGGGTGGAGTTGAATGTAAGCTGGTCTCCCTGTTCTCTGTTCACATGAGGATAAGAGTATGAGTGTATGTGCTGAGAGGGCATGACTTGCAACTTCATATACCTAACTAAATGAATCATTACCTTCAGAGAAACAGGTTGGAGGAAAATTATAACATAATCTTTTTTGTGGTCTCATCCCTAAATGTACATTTGGACAAATACAGAATTATTGCCACTGCATGGATATTTTTTGCCAGATTTTAAAGATTAGGATGATAGGCAAGCCATTGACTTTCCTTTGAGAACGTAATATGTGTTAAATTATATATAATTACTTGAGGCATACAGTAAAACTATTGAAAGGAAAAATTGAAACCTTTGCTGGCTGCCCAAAAAGCCTTTGCTGTTTTTGATTGTAAAGACATTTTGATATCAGACAGATTGCTATGCAAATAAAATATTTATGAAAGAAAAGCCATTTCATATAAGGTAAAGCCTGCTGATACAGGAAAGGACTTAACTGAAGTAATTTTATAGAGTCACATATTTTCTGATGCTGACTGTACTGATCCTGAGAATTGTTGGCTTTCAATTACTTCAGTGGGAGGCAAATGCACTCATGATTTTAAGAGCTGTACATTTGCCAAAAATCAATCATAAATATATGAAAGAGATCTACTGTATTGGGAAGTTATAGTAAGAACAAGTTTTTATTTCCAGTCACTTTATCACCTGGGCTACTGTCACAGAAAACGTGTTTATCCGTAGAGGAAACTCACTGAAGACAGATGAAAACAGTGAGTGGGAAATATCTCCTGTGAATTGAATTACTTTTATGTTAGTTGTCCATTCTAAACTGTCTCATTCATTTTAGGTACCCAACCCTGTTTTCTTGCCATTTTGTTCCTCATTTTTATTAAAGACATTATTTGAAAATTCCATAATTGCCAGTATGCATTTGTAGTTATGGCCTTTTTGTATTTTATGGTTCAGTGCATATTCATGATTTAATGCATATGAATAAAGTTTGAGGATTATTTTTCTTTTTTTTTTTAAAGAAGCTTGTTTGCATATAATACTACAAAAGTAAGGGTCAGAAGTTAGAGAAAAGCAACTGAGAAATGGAACGTTTTTGGTGTTTTACAGCAGAGTCTTGTAATGGAACTGGATGCTTGGATCCAGACTCATCTGTTGGTTTTAGAGCTGAAGACACAGGAGAATACTTCCGTTGCACTTGAGATTTTGTTTAATAATTTACTTGAATGAATATAATTTTCTCTATTGTTAAATTAAGGTTCAGTATTTTGAAAAATACCGGAAACTAAAACATAGTGTTGCCTGAACGTGACTTTTCCAAATACTGTTTTAAATAGCATCCTACTCAGTCAAATGGACATCTAATAAGAATGATTTAGAATTTTTCTTACATATGATAATAAGTAAAAGATGTAAGGAAAGGAAATCCTTATAAAAGACAATCAGAACTTTTTCAGAAAGCAAACCAATGGCATTTTCATCCAAAAAATAATGTTTTCAGTTTACATATATGTGGAACAGAGGTACTCTGAGTGTACCATCTCTTCATGAAAATAATATGTTAGAAATAACCTTTCTCAGCTTCTCTCTAATGAACTTCTGAAACTTCAACCACTGTTGCTTACCCTACTGTCTTTTAACAAAGATGAAAAGTAGCATGACTATCATACCCGTGTATTTCATTAGCAGGAAATTATGCCTTCTGTCTTCAGAATCCTGCTCTAATTACTCAAAGAGATGGTTTCCTCAATAACAAAAAGTCAAATGACTTTAAACCAGTTACTCTTTGCACTTCATTAAGTGTAAGCAAGTTTCACAGAAACAGGCCTTTAACAAGAGATTAATTGGCTATACCCTACTTTTGTATCCTATTAAAAATAAATTGCTGTATCACACCTTTTTCCAATATATAGCATAACAGTTTCAGCTACCAAAAAAAGAATAAAATAAAACTGTAAAAAATCGGGTATGCCATTGTTAAAATTGGATCAGTGATTCATTTTTACCTTATATCTTCTATATTTTCTATTAAGGAAAATGATTCATTGCTAATATAACTCTAAGTGATTTTGACATCTATCCTAGAGGTATTACAGGTGTTTCAGCCTGTTCCATTTATTAGAGCATTTTGTATTTATCTCTTGAGTATCTTCCTTCAAAAGGGATATCTACTGCACTTCTGCATCATATCCAGCATCAATCACTTTGATTAGGGTCTCACTGCACAAACTGAACAGCTTTTCTTCCATGGCAGCTCCATATGTTTGCTGCAGCTGTTACAGTTTCCAGGCAGAATGTGACCGTACTCTGTTCGGAATTTGTGTCCCTGTCAAAGAGGCAGGAAATTATTCCTCTCTGCTTTGATTTGCCTTGAAGTTGAGTGGCTTGAAATCTGTCCTACAGCTAGACTAGAGTTGCCTACAAAAACATATGTGAAATTGCATCTGCTTTATGTTTTCACAACTATGACTCTGGAAAGCGCACACTACTAAGGTTTGTTCCCACAGCAGTCTTTGATACTGGGTGAAAGGAGTTTATTGCTGGAGAGGTTACTCCAGGGAGATTTTAACATGGATCCAAAGATAGAAAACTGTTATCAGTTGCAGACTAGTTTCATAATATCTATGATCATGAAATATACTGAAATTTATTACTGAGTGTATGATTTTTGGGTCTGGAAAATATTTCTCTTTTGTTGATTATTATTTTTTTTTTTTTATCTTGCAGTAAGGCAGTGTGTAGTGTATAATACAGTATACTGTACTACAATACAGTGGTAGTACTACCATAGTACTCTGAACACAGTGCAAAGAATGTACCAGTTAGGAGATTCATCTTGTGTTGGTTTAAAGGTAAACTGGCAGGAGAAATGAACCCAACTCACAAAGAGATCACAAGTCAGACTTAGAATTTAATAAAAAGATCACAACAAGGACAATGATACAGAGAAAAAGATCCGTTTGACCCACAAAAACAGGTGTATAATCCAGCAGCCTGGGGCATGAACAGAATGGAGCTTGCCAGCCCCTGTGCTGAGCACCACGTGGCCCCCCTGAGTACAAAGTAAAAGGAAAGAAGAAACCTGTTGATGAGGATGATGGTCTCAGTCTGGTTGAGAGTGGCAGTCACAGTCCTGTTGAGGCTCTGGTCCTCCTCTGGATCCTATGAGTGGTGCCATAAGTCCTAAAACCCCAAGATTATATATGCTTAAGTTCAGATGGAAATGCCCTGTACCTCCCCAAGGGCAAGGAGTTTCACAATGGATGATTTACTCTGTAAGGTGAATCATGGTATATTTTTGGAATCCTTGATGGCCCATTAGCAGACTTGACCCCTCAGGCTGGGTGTGAAGGTTCTAATGGCTTCCTGGAGTGGAGTTATCACCGTTGAGTCATTGGTGTAAAGACAGGAAACCTTTGCTAACTCACAGAGTTCTTAAGCACCCAGCTTGTAGCCTGAGGTGCCAGATGTGCCCTGGGCAGGTGCTGCAAACGATCCATTACTAACAGTTCATGAAAAATTACACAGAGGGTGTAGAATACACAGTTCTGGTTACACCCACACAGTGATAACTTGTCCCAACCAATGTAACTAGGACACATCTGTATATATATTGCTATATATTTCCATGAAGGGCACCTTTAAGATCACCAGGTCACTGTGGTTTAGTAACATCTAAGACTAAACAGAGAACTCATGCTATTAAAGCATATTGAAACATATATTAAAATATATATCTGTGAATGTATTTCAAACTCCACACAAGTAGAGAGATGAATACAGTAGTCAGTATTGTAAGAACTATATTCATTCTGAAAATATATGCACTTGTTCAGCAACTAGGCATTGCTGTGTCACTTTTCATTTCACTTGATTAGCTGTCTACAAAAATAAATATGCAATGGATATTTACTTTTTGGTGACCAGGAACAAAATTAGGCATGTCTTAAATAAGCTTTTAATGAAGTTTGTAATAGTGCACAATAGTTCAGATGACAAGTATTTTTAAAAGCCCCGTGAGTCCATAAACGCAAGTTGACAATTAAGGTCTGACACAGAAGAATGAATGTAATGTGTTCACTGTAGAGGTGCGAAAAATGACTTCAATATCAGAACATCTTACTGCTCACTGATCCTCTACCTCTGTGATTGCACATTACTCTGTTTTTAGCAGCTCAGTTGTTGGAGAGGCAGGTTGTCCCTGACGCTTCCAAATACACTGTTTGTGTGTGACTTCAGGGTCACTGTAAGTAGCTGAGCTATTACAGCAAAGAAGTTTCCTCTTTTCCTCCAAGAAAGAAAAGCAGAAAGCACATGCACACTATCCAATGCATGCACAATGGCAGCGATACAGTGACTCTTACAGGAATTAAGACTGTTGATAAAATAAAACTAGGTCAATGAAAAATCCTACTCAAAGTACAAAACACTATCTAGAATTCCAAAGTGATTTATATAGGTCTTTGCCAGATAGTTTTCTTCCTTCCTCACAAAATGAAAATTTTGGCTGAATATAAAAACATAAGTCACTCAAACACTTTTTTTTCTCCTAATATACAGACAACAGACATCAGTATTTGGGTTTTGTTTTTCAGTTTTCTGAAGAAATGTTTAACCTTTTCTCTGAAGGCTGAAATTTTCTACCCTATTTCAAAGTTAAAATAACTTTTTGTTGTTATAGTAAAAGGGCTTTCTAAAAAAATAAAAATCCTAATTATTGTGAAAGGAATGATCCTGAGCTGCTGGAGGGAAATAGGAGGAAGTAAATTTATTATCTGTATGAAGATCCTTGTCCAACAAAGTACTTAACTTTAAAGTGTGAATACCCCAGGTTTCAGAGAAATTTCTTGAGTGTTTAAGGTTATAGAGGGAACATCTTTAATAACTAGATGGGAGGGATATATTTATATAATAGCAGAGGGATATATTTAGCTTTAGTAGAGCTATTAAAATTAGCAGTTGTGCTCTCCACTCCTCATCTGCCCTTTCCATAGACATTAAGTGCTAAAGTGGATGTTCTTGTTGTTTAAGTGTGGAATAGGAAATTGGGAGGAGTGAAAACATGTTAAAAACACCGGGGAGTGGCAAAAGCCCATCTGGGGAATGGCAAAGTACTGGTGCCCAGTATTGCCCTTGGGTTTCAAGGAGCTCAGGTCTTGTGTTAAGCCTTACAGCAGCAATTGCAGTCTGGCAGTGCTATGCTGTGTGAAAAGCTAATATAATTTCTGGTCCCTTGGGAAGATTAAATGCTTACAGATTTGTGCCAGCTATAAACCAGTTTGTGTTCCAGATTCAAATGTTTGAATTCTATCTAAAAGTATCATCCCCCTATAATGTCCCTCTATGTCATAAATGACATTAGGAAATCACACCTTGTAAGTCAGTTGTGGTTATTAGCTTGGACCTCAAATGCTTTACAGAACAGACCCCTTCCCTAACTCAGACTTGACAGCATTTTTGAACTACTCCTGTCAGTAGATAATAAAAATAGCTGTATGACAAATCTTTTCAGAATGTAAGGCTTATTTTATCTAGAAATCATAAATGGTGAGAAAAATATTGCAGTGTGCATGAATAATGCCAGATATCACCATAGAATCTAAGTGTTAACTGGTCATTTTTTTCAATTAAAAGTCAAATTACCTGTATTTTACTTTATGTGCTGTTATTTAGGTATGTTTTAATTGCAGTGATTCAAATTATAGTCATAGAGACACAAAAAGAGAAAGGATTTTCTGCCAGATATTCTAAACTATCAATAGTCTATGGGTGTACATTGAAAGTTTACGTTTGCTTTTTCTTAAGTAAAAAAATCATTTAATTTGAATTTGTACTCATCTTACACATGCACAAAGTTAATCAGTCACTTGTTCAACAAAGTGTTTTAGTTGTACTCACTTGTTTTGCAGTAGATAAGGCTCTTTTAAAGCTTTCCAGACCAGAAACAAAGCATGGTACTAGGGCTCACACAACAGCTAAGATGGTTCTTCATTAGGGTAAAATATAAAATACATTGATTTCTTGATTTATTGCATACAAAAATCTTTGTATGAAGCATTGTACTTTGAAACATAATATTTGAATGACATATACAAAACTCTAAATTAAGACAGACAGGAACAATGAGGCAGAATGCTTCCTGATTAGACATCATACATGTTAGATTCAGGGGTGGTGGTTACCATAACTTCATAGGTCTCAACCGCTTGGATCTTGTATCCCTTGATACAGCATCTTGGCAATATTCTACTTCATGTGCTTAAATGAATTCTCAGTAGCTGTAATAAATCCTTTCCTTTTTGGCAGGGAATAATATGATTCCCTAATATTGATTCAGTTCCCTTGAATATTCAATGCAAAGTCATTGGAGATTTGTTAATAGAAGAATTAACATGTACCAAAAATGAATTGCATCAGGGAGCTTATATTTGCTAATAGATTTTTTCCATGCTATGCTAAGTTTTATTCTTCCTCTATAAATCTTTATTAAACACTGCCAATTCAGCATTTTTAACCTGATTGTTTCTTTTGCACGCTTTGCCTTTGTGATTGGATTACAGTTTGTTGTACTTTACTCTTTATTATTAGCTCTGTGGATGTGTAATTATGTATTATTACTTAACATTCAATTAACTTTGATCAGTATTTGAGTATAAGGTCTTGCACTGAGACAACAATATACAAAAACATTTTGCTTCTCCTGCAAGTCATTCTGAAAACCTTCAGCTCAGACTCTGTAACTGTGGAAAAAAATGACTTGCATGTGGCATATTATTGCTGCAATAATTACAGTTAGATGAAGAAATTGAAAATAGTTTGGATTCATATCTGAATGGGCCATATCATCTCATGGTCAGTTGGTCACATCATTTATGAATTTCTTAAAGACTCCCAAGCTTTTGCATCCACTATTTTGGGCTTCACTCTCTTTGGAATTAATGACATTGTTTTCAAAATTATAATTATCCATCTGATTTTATATTTTTTAAGAGAAAACAAAGACTCAAACTGGGAATTTTTCAGGGCAAGTATTACTAAAATAAGTTTACTTTTAAATCTGTTTCTCCCAACCACTTAGTTATAGAACAGCAATAGAAACTCAGAATAATTAGGGTTCGAGGGGACTTCTGGAGATTATGTAGTCCAACCCCCAGGTGAAAGAAAGAAGTTAAATGGTAGAAAAATGCAAATTAATTATTTCCAAAGACATTTGAGTCAATTAGTTATAATTACTATCATTAAATATTTTTAAGAATACAGTTTTATTAGCCAAAATAGCCATGACCTCAAATCTGAGCATGCCATCTTAATTTGAAAATTCAGAATAGACTGTTAATTTTGTTTGGAGATGATTATTGTATGGAGAAGATGATTATTATATGCAGACATTGGTAATTTAATAAGGAATCTTAAAAAATGCATTCATTTTGGTCAAAATTTTCAAACATCTTTTAATATAGTCTTAAGGAGAGCAAATTGCCACAGGAAAACAGGATTATGTGAAAGATAAGAGGCAATTAATTGTTTAAATGTGCTTTTATAGCAAAAAAACCCAAACCCAAACCTCTGAGACAAGTATAATGTGGGTTTTCTAACTTACCTAGATTTAAATAGATAATTTACTTAATTGCTACAGTAGAGTGAATTAAGGTGTTGCTTATTAGAAATAAAGTGAAGAACTATAAGCGAGATAAAGAACTGGCTAATCAAGGGAATGCAAAGCATTTATATAAAGAATTCTACAGATTTGGATTAGTAATGAAACTTTTGAAGGATTTTTTTTTTTTCAGATTCATCCTCATTAGTATGTTGATTAATGACATTACAGGAAGAACAAGAAATATGGCAATGGGGACTTTGGTAATATTGAAGAGAACTGGGGCAGTTCATAGCTAATAATCAGAAAAAATGATACAATCAGAAAGCTCATCAATTAGAAGTGGCAGTTCAGGAAACAGCTCTCATTGAATCAATCTCTCATGGATGACCAAATATTATACACCTCTGGAAAAATCTGTCCTGACTTTAGGCATTTTTTACAGGGCCTCTTTTACAGAAGTGTTTGTATTCTGGTCTCTGAATTTAAAAAGGAGAAGAACACTGTCTCTTCACAAGTAGGGACAATGGGCACAAGTTGCACTGGAATAGGCTATACCTTGACATAAGAAATAAATTTTTCATCAGGAAAAATCAGTCACTGGAACAACCAGTCAATGGAACAATCTCCCCAGTGACATAGGATCACAGAACCATAGAAGCATGGAATAGCTGGGTTGAAAGATCATCTAGTTCCAACTCCCCTGGTGTGGGCAGAAACACATTCAGCTAGACCAGGTTGCTCAGAGCCCTATCCAACCTGACCTTGAACACTCTAGGAATGGGACACTCAAAACTTCTCTGGGCAACCTGTTTCAGTGCCTCACCACCCTCACAGTAGAGATTTTTTCCCTAATATCTAATCTGACCCCACTTTCAGTTTGAAGACATTTCCCCTTGTCTTGTCACTACAAGCCCATGGCGAATAGTCTTGCCCCACGGTCTCTTGCATGTTCCCTGCAAGTATTAGAAAGCTGCAGTTAGGAAACCCCATGCCTTTTCTTTTCCAGGCATGATAGAGTCTCCATTGTTATTTTCCACACGTTGCTAATGTTTCTTCTTTTAAATAATGTACTCTTAAGACAAAACCCATCTGACATGTCTTTCTCTTCCTGTTTTGCCTGAAAGCCCTTTTGGTTAAAAAACTGGGCACTGAACAATGTTTGGACAAACTAGAGGAATGGATCTGATTACCTAGTTCAATCTCTAATAAATTTCTGAACATAATCAGCGAGTCACGTGACATTAAGATGGATTGTTAGCTTGTTTGTTTGCTAGTTTGTTTATAAAGGATTTTCTTCAGTATCTCTAGTGAGGAAGTACTTGGAATTCCTTTGCAGACTTGATCTCAAAATTATGCCTGAAAATCAGTTTTGGATTTAAATAACAGAACTGTAAAGTCTGTTGTCTTCAGATACTACTATGGCAAGCTGGTGAATGTTTAACAGTTTGCTATAAAACCTGTGAGATTAAGCAGCATGATTATGTCTAAACTTCTGTATCAAGTCCTGATGAGTGACTGTCTACAAGAAGTAAGGAAATACAGTTATCTGAATACTAATGCTGACTAGGCAAACCCGTTTTGCAAAATGAGAACCAAAATGATTTAGTCTGAGGCTGCTCACCCTAGAGCTCATTTCTGTTCTGAAATATTAAAATTTAGGGACAATGTTAAGGAAAAGTTAATCTTTGACTTTTTCCAGTGCAGAACAATAAACAGCTTGATGAAGAGAATTAGGTAAACTGCCTTGGTTTTTCCAGCCAAACTAGAAACATGGATTTGTACAATCACTGATTGGAAAAACCATCTGTACTAGCTATAACTTTGTATCCTTCACTATTGATAAAACTGTGACAGACAAGTAGGTGTCTTGCCTCAAGTCACTATGACTGAGAAAGCCTTCCTCCTAGTACTGCAAGTTGGCTTGTATTCTTACTTCTTAAACCTCTTTCCTGTTGTATTCTGCATCATGTCTAGGTGATCATCCTAAATTTACTTGGTTGCTGTTATTTTGGTGATGATTTAGGAGGCTTTACCACAGAAACAAGCAAAAATACCCCAAACCCAGCTTTAACATCTTGTACATATCTATATCAAAACCAGTGATTTTTGTTTGGGCATAGTTTGTACTTGTTATTTTGAGCTTTGAGCACTGAAGTCAATGTGCATTGTTGTACCAACTTGCCATTTTTAGGGACAAAGAAAAAATGGTTCACTCAAATTCATGCCCTCATTGTCATATTATAAAAATGGTTAAAAAATGTAAAAATGAAAAAAACCCCAAACCTTTCAACAATACTAAATTACACATCTAAGGGGAAAAAAAATCCCTTTTAATATTATTGAACAAAATAAATCTTTAGTTCAGAAGATTATTTTAGTTAATGCCTGAACTTTGTTTCTCTTTTTTTGTTTGTTTTTTTTTTTCCTTTCCATTAAGCATATTTCTTTAGAGATGAGTGCCATACATGTTTTTTACAGGGGTAAATAAACAAATAGATAAAAACTGTTAAATATATCTTATGGAGACTATATGCTCAGGGTTTATATCAGAAAAATCCTACCTACCACTCCTAAGAAGTCCTGTTAGCTGCCTAATAGTTACAGCTGTACTTTGGGGTAGTTTGTTTTCCTCTGGATGTTTTGAATCAGGTGATTAAGCAAGTGTCATACAATGCCTGGATATACCACAGTTTGGAAGTTCCAGACTGACAAAAAAGACAAAAGTGTTTAGGAGAACCTCCTTGTAAATCTATCAAATGCTGCAGGAAAAGGCAAATAAGTGGTGGAGAGATAAGAATAGGGAAAAGTCCCCCTCCATTATTTTTAAAAATACAGGACCAATAAATCCATCTCAGAATTTAGACTCAAAATATCAGCTCTTAAAAATTGTCATGTTACATTGGCTTCTTCACTGAGACCTGCATTTAGACTTTAGATCTGAAGCAATGCTTTTTAAAATTCATAATCCTTCACAGTGATCCAATTAGAAATCCTCAGTTATCTCTGCACTACACTCACAGACTCCTCCTGATCTCTCCTAAGGGACCTAGTTAGCTGTTCTGCACAGGATTTCTCAGGTCTCTTGCAGACCTGACCAGCTTTCACTGGAAGAGCAGTTTCCACATAACACATTTTTTTTTACCTGAAAGATGTTTACATCCTAAACTTTTCAAACTGGAATAATTTTCCTGCTAACATCTCTTCGTGGTAGATAATAACAACTTACATAGGAAAATGAACCTTCCTGGTGGATGAAATACTGTGCCCTGTTCTGTGACCTCCGCTGAGCCATTCTGTGATGGAGAATAAGCCATTTAGTGACTGTGGATGAAATGCTGAATGTCCCCAGGCAGCAGTTTCTCTGTATTTAAGAAGAGAATACAGGTTACTTACCCATTGTTGTATAGTATATTCAGAAGTCTGGACTAAAATGTGCTGTACAAGTAAAAGCATTACATTTGCTATCACTGCATGTATAATGGATTCACCATCACTGCACATAGAATGGAGAGACACTCATAGTAGCAATTTCAAAGGAAGGTAGTGCTTTTATTAGGCTTTTAAGAGATTGGGGTTTGTATTTACCTACTATCCAACTGATTTTCTAAATGCTACCCTACTGTGATGTCCATGTCATCACCTACTATGAAAAAAAAAAAAAGTGCTATACTACACATTATTAATAATTTTAGCTGCAATTCAAAACCTTCCTGACTGTTTCTTCCATGAAAATCAGAAAAGCTACTCTAGTGGAAGTAAGTAAATACTTAGGAGGAGAGAAAAAAGAAAAATCATCAAACATGTGGGTGAGGGTGTTTTTTTGGTTTTG
>VXBX01003999.1:111804-141363 GCA_013400415.1 Scytalopus superciliaris
GTTTGTTTTTTTTTTTTTTTTTTTAATATTATGTCCATATTTGGTATACTGTAAAGCACAGAATCCCTTTCAAATCTTCACATATTGGAATGTCCCAATATGTACTGGTCTTCAGGGAATGTAACTTATGCAAAGAATATATTGTATATAGATAATTATATATTTTGTTTCCTGGGGATTCTGAGTTGCTAACCGTAATGCAGCAGGTTACACAGGTAGTTTAATCCACCACAGAGATGGAAAGTGGCAGCTGCTCAGGAGCACATAGCAGAATTTCCTTTTGTGCATTGCTAAGAAGAGAATATTGCATCCAATTGAGATTGCAAGGGGAGCTAGGAAGACAGGAGGTAATTACTCAGGGTATCTCGGGAATAACACTTTTAATCCTGTGAAAGGTGTTATGGGATACTTAGTGACCCACATGGGTAGAGTGTCCATCACACCTATCTTCCAGCTAGAAGCATTTATTTCAATGCAGTTGTTTGAACAGTTTTTTGTTTGATTCACCACAAGCTAAAATCTATGTCTTCTGCAAATGTGGATTGCATCTTGGCCTTTATAACTTCACAAAACCATGAAATCCATCCAGGAACCATGAAATTTATCTTGACTTTAGATGTACAGTGAGAATATATAAATTAGTTATAGGGTAATGCTGCTTTAGGTTTGAAATTACATTAGGACTTGTCTACATTAATGCAATTGTGAAAGTTAGCCCAAATTGACTAAAGTCATGAATTCAGAACATCATTAATTAAAGTAGATTAGTGGATTCACATCCTGAATAAATTAAATTAAACCAAATGCAAGCCCTTTTTCATTCTGAATAAGAGTGTCCAGGCAGGAGTTTAATACAGTTTAACTAATCTATTTTTAAAGTTAATGCTGATTGATCTTGATGGGTGTCCATGAAAACAAGGCCTGAGAAGGTGGCTGTCTGTATGTGTGTGTGAATTCATACAGAATCTCAAAGAAATATAATCAAATAAACAAAATACCACTTTGTCTATTTACATTTGCCATTGCAAGAAGTGTACTGATTAAACATTCAAAATCATAAATGTGGCCAAGATAAAAGAGTTCCATATTTCCAGAGATACCAGGTTTCTAAGGATAATGAACTTTTAAGGTCAAACTCTATGTAAGAAAACATTATTCACTTTTATGTGTGTGGATCAATCTCACTAAGCTTCCTGCTCCCTTTAATGGGTATGTTAGTCTACAGAATAATCGTCCATGCAGAAAACCTTAAACAAGGTTGCACAGTACACAATAAAAAAAACCCAGTCTTGAAAAATACGTCTATTCCTTGCATAAGGCATAATGTGTCCTCAGTGCTGCAGCTACATCTTCAAATGCGCTGGGAAAAATCAGAGAGGATAAGAAGCTGAGGTTTAAGGACAAAATAGATTGCAAGACTGTTTATAGCCTGTTTATTTTTAATTTCCTATTTAATTTGCTATATATTTTCCCTTTCCAGCTTTTTACTGCTGAAAAATTTCCTTCATTGTGCAAATTGTAAGTCATGTTTCAAGCCCAATTGGAAGTACACTTGCATTTCCTTGCTATAAATGGTCCTTCATACTTATGTGGTGACATACATAAATTTTTTTATTGCAGATTCTACTTTCTGAATAATATTAATTATTATTCATGATAATAATTATCTGTTTGTTCAGAACATTTTTTCAGCTAAAAAAAAATACTGAGGAAGCAAACTTTATGTGTTACAAAGTTAAACTAGTCAAAACGTATTGAGTTTAGAGTGGAATGAGTGATTTATTTTTTTATAATATTTTCTGCTAATCTTAAATTCATTATTCCTCTCTGGTACAACACCTTGCAGCAATGAAATGATGGACACAAGAAATTTATTCTGAATGATTTCAAATTTGAGCTAAAAATATGGGCCATTTCATGTAAAAATGGAATATTGTCATATGTAAATTGATAAACTACCAAAAATAGAGTGAGTGAGAGAAGGAGCACTTTGATTCCTAGGCAGAATGTTAATATGCTCTACATCTGGATCACTTAATCATTAAAAATAACAGTAATGTGTAATGTGGAAAGTTTAGCACTCAAGAGTGTGAACAATGGGAAAGTTCAAGTATCTAATTATTGAGCTTGTCATTGTCTGGAGGGATTTATGGGAACATTATTGGTAAAAGCTGTTTTCACATTGATTTTTTGGTTGGTCCTAGTTTTTCTTTCGGTATTTGTCAAGTTCCTCACTTGGTATCAGATCATACTTAAACTTCTGAAGAAAAATGTAATCTCAGAATTCAGGGTTAAAATGTCAGATAAGAGTGGTAAATGTGTTAATATTTTCCTTTTTACCAGAACCTGATAACATCTTCTAATCAACTTCTAGCTTTTAGCCTCTGCAGTATATTTGCCTTAAAATTATATATCAACAGTATAAAAGAAGTGTTAAAATGAAACTCTGAATTTTCACCTGGTAGTTCTCTTTACTAAAGTTTTAGCCATGTTAGCCTAATAATGCCATATTTCTGCAATTTTTATTTTTTTTTTAATCTGATTCTCTAAGATTGTGTTTCAACTCTATACATTGGGACAGTTACTAGCTTCTATCTCTTGAAGCAATGTTTGGGTTGCAACCTGTTCCCATGCAGGCAAGAACAGATAATGTGCAATCTTATCTCTTTGCCCTGATTTCTGTGGAAAGGGCACAGAGATGTGTGGGCTCAAAGTGGTCAAAGCTTATGGAAGAGTTCAACATTTTGGAACAGATCTCTATTTGCAGCACAGGTTTAATAAACTCTTCTGGCCTTCAGAAGGTGACTCTTAGGAGTTTTTGGTCTTACTGTTTCCAGAGCACTGAGACATTGGGATCTGTACAAATGAACTGGTCAGACTAATTAGATTCTATTGTCCAAGGTCTGGTTATTTCAGTGAAAAAACCATCATAATAGCTTTCATGCTAAACTTTCAGTCAATAGGAAATGCTGAATACAGAATATAGAAGTGACATTTTAGTGCTTTTTGCTCTTTGAGTGTCTTCAGTATAGAATTTGTGTGTAGAAATGCACTGTGTTATTGAGTTGTCTCTATTTAGGCACCTAAGTTACTTCTTTTAAAAATGGAATAGAGAATATGTGTCTGTTCCAAATCACAATAGGAATTCAGTACTGCTTTTCTTTAGTCCTCTGTACACCTGTACACCAAGGCTTCTTGGTTCACTGCTCTAACCTGTGCTGTGGGACACATGGACTCTACTCTCTGCACTACAAGAGGCCCAGAGCTGTACTCTCTTTTCTCTGAGGTGGGAGGGCTCATTCACCTGTGATGGGTGATTGTGTTTAAAAGCAAGAATGCAAAGTATGGTGTGCCAAAGCCAAGACACACAAAGTAACATGTCATCCAAATTTTAGAATTAACACATAAGAAATCAGTTTTGGAGATGGCAAATGGATTTTATCCAACAGTTTTAATACGCACAGTCTGGGTTTAAATGTGTAGACTGAATGCTTTTTATTAGTATGTGTTGAACATCTTGACAAATGATTCCCTTTAAGTAAAAATAGATAGCTTTAAATTAGCTGCAATATTCTTCAGAGTCATTTTATCTGGTGTAATCTCATAAAATCTGGATTTGTGTGCACTGTACTATCTAATTACAGAGTAGTTAAAATAAGGACAACAGCTATTTATTTATTTATGTTTTAAGCATACTAGGAAAGGTTAAGGACTTAGTATTTATTACATAATTCAGTATGACAAAGAAGAATTAGTTTTCTCCTTTGTCCTATTTCCATTTTCACAAAGAGAAAGGAAATGAAAGTTTATGAGAGAGGTTATGTCAAATAGGCCAAAATTATATCAAACCTTGATGGTATATGAAGTCAGAAAATTTCCTAAATGGGAAAACTAAGAATTCCTTAGAGCTCACAGGCTAAAATTAAGGCATTACAGCTAACGTCCTATGTGCTTTGATAGGTGAGGGCAATGTAACAGCCCCTCTGAGACAATTATTAGGAAAAACCATTTGAAGCGGTTTTGTTGTTGCTCTGTCTTACAAAACAAATTAGACTGCAGCTGCCTAAGGGATCTAGACAATACAAATGTAGTCACATTTTCCCCTGTTTCCTCTTTCAGTTCTGACCAAAAAGTCTGCAGATGTACTCAGAGATCTGTTCAGTAGTAATTAGATTAGCATGGTAATTGGACTGTAACTCCATTTATTCATGCAAATGAAGACTAATCCATTTTTTCAACTTTTTTTGTTTGTTTGTTTTTCAACAAAAAGAACAGTTTATTTGGTATCACATTTATCCAAGTCTTTTTTTCCCAGGTGTCAGATTTTTCAATAAATGAGAAAGTTTTCTGAGGCTTAAATGTTATACCATTATATATGACCATGGAAATTCTTTTAAGAAGTTTAATCATCTTATAAATCACTGCTTTTTTATTTCTTATAAAAGCTGTAATAATTCTTCATATGGAGGTAGAAGCATATAGTAAAATGTATAAATCCTTTTTCCTTTGAAATATATCCTTTTTCCTTTGAATTTTTCCATTTTGGTTATTACCTGCTCAT
The DNA here is from genome assembly GCA_013400415.1 of Scytalopus superciliaris. Classification (NCBI taxonomy): domain Eukaryota; kingdom Metazoa; phylum Chordata; class Aves; order Passeriformes; family Rhinocryptidae; genus Scytalopus; species Scytalopus superciliaris. The sequence continues at coordinate 116,366 of VXBX01003999.1, forward strand.
CCTGCAGATGTACCTCACAGCCCACAGCTAACCTTGTCCTAATTGGCTGGGTTTTTCCAATTTTATTTTTGTTGTCTTTTGCTTAATCTAAATCAGACATATTGCTTTCCCCATTCCCTTAGTTAATAGAATGTCCTCAGCATGACTTACAAAGTCCTGTTCCTTTTGATGGAAAGGTGATCTGATAAGTTTTAAAGTAAAAGCAAATCACTTCCAGGATATCTGATTTACTGAGCTGCCCTAACAATACTTCAATTCCTTTACAATATGTATTTGTTAGTATGTATATTTTATTTATTTTCCTTTGTATAATTTGCAAATATATTACATGTATATAATATGTAGGAATTGATATTATTTAACAACATATAAAATGAGCTGTTAATGCATGAGGAAACATGCAAACATTACTTACTTGATATTTGAAAATTATTCCTTTCCTTCTTTAAAGTAAGACTTGCAATAAGAGGCCTGATGCTGTACTACTGTTCCTAATGGATCCCAGTAAAAAATGTAGTCCTTGAGGTGTTGGATTAAACTACTATTTAATGGAGCTATAACAAGAAAGAGAAAGAAGATAGTGATTTACATTCCTTCAGATGTTGGAAACCCTGAGCTGTGCAGCTTTGGGGCTCTACAGTCATAGCACAGGACTCAAATCCTGTCCAGGAAGGGATTCAGAATGTTGTGGTCTTTTGACTTTTGATAGTATTTTCTTAGACATACACAAATCTGAGATAAAGGTAAGACTTGACATCATCCCCCAGTGCCAAGTGGAAGCATGAGAAGACATGTTCTTCGTAATTAGTCAAACAAGTTTGTCCAAAACCTGCTTGAGGCAACTGCTATGTGGATCACTAAATCCTCCATGTACAAAGGTCTTCCAGGAATGACCATTATGTGGGCCTCTTCTGTAAGCGTAGTTTAGTCTTTTACCATTCCAGAAGAGATTCAACACTCATAGTCCCTGTTAAATTTGTTGAACTTTGTTTTTGTCCCTACAGTGATGTAACATTTAATGTTGGGAATTAGAAATATATAAAAAATTATATAAGTCCAAATGTGAGAGATAATTTAATTGAATACAGTTCAGAATGGCCTGAGGGGGAATTTTTTCCTTTTTGCATTTATGATTAGTTATCAAATGAGAAAAAGTAAAAAGATATATAGGATGATTACCTATTTAAATCTTAATCAGCAAGATTAGATGTACACTTCACTGTATTTTAATGTTATATATTTTGCCTAACTCTGCAGTTCATGGGATTCTGATCTGAATTCCTCCTCCACATTGTTAGTACCTAATTATCTGTAATCTTCTATGAAGATAAATATTGGGGTTTTTTCTATGACATGCATATCTATTTACATGCACACATACACACAGACACACATATGTCAAGTTCAGTTGAAAGGAAAGGATTTTCAAATTTTGCATTGCCACCTTCAGCACATAAAGGACAAAAAAGAAATCACAACTGATAAAAAATAATCTTGGATGTCTGTACTATTTATGTGTAGGAAGACTGAATGGAAGCTGCCTGCTGTTTTTTTTTTTTCACTTAAGTTCATATTTCCATATATACATAGGCTGTAAAATTCACATGCCTTCAAACTGAAAAATACAGAATTCTTGCACATGCAATACAAACAAATACTTGAAGTTGTATAAACAGCAGAAATTACAGGAACAATGGCAGGACAGAATTTAGTTGACAAAATTGAAGAGGTTCATGTGTTGTAGAAGAACATCATTTGTGCAAAGCATGTACTGTGAGAAACAAAGTCTGACTTTGCCACAAAACCATGAAACAGTTTAATTGCCAGCTGGGAGAACAGTGTTGATAAAGTCTGTAAGACATTTATTTCTAGCACTGTTGAAACAGAGGTGGACATTTAGTCTGAGGTCTGTGGTATCTGTGGTATAAACAAAGCTATAGCCTTGATCTTTTGAAAAGGTCAGGTGCAACATTTCCTAAGATGTTGGGCAAACTTGCAGAGCAAGAAAGGGCAAAGAAGAAAGTATTAAGAGGGAATGTGGGATGCACAACCATAAACCATATACCGTATGTCAGCATGGCTGTGTGACCAGGTTAAAACACGGAAAAGAGGCATAAACACAGAAGTCTGATTATGAGCACTTTTGGTTTCAAGCAGTGGAAGATGAATAACCTCTGTTGTCCAAAACAGAAAAATGGAATTCTTTTCAGAATTTAAACCTCGTAATCCCCCTATCTCAGTGGTATAGGACTCCTGGCAAGAAGTAAGTAAATAAGCAAACAAGCACAAGATGCCCACCCCTCACCCCCAGTTTCCTGGCTGTAGGAAGATCATTAATTATAAATAGGATATGTCACTTTGCTATTTGTCAGAGATTTTTGTAATTTTTTTTTTAAGTGCAGAAATGACTAGACTGAAATCAGGTTAATGTTTTCCTAACATATGTACTTATCACTACTGATCACTCCCATCTCATGCATCTTGGACATACTTAAACTGGTACTAAATGAGTGGGAACTGTGAGATTTAGCAGTTGTTTTAATTGCTATTTCTGTGAGCAGCAAATGAACCAGTGTTGTGGTTTAACCACAGCCAGCAACTAAGTCCCATGCAACCACTTGTTCCCTCCACTCTGGTGTGATGGGGGAGAAAATCTGAAAAGTAAAATTGAGGAAACATGTGGGTTGATATAAATACAGCTTAATAGGTAAAGCAAAAGCCATGGAAAGAAAAACAAGAAATTCATTCACCAATTTTTTTTGCCAGGCAGATGTTCAGCCATCCCCAGGACAGCAGGGCTCCATCACATATCATGGTGACTTGGCAAGGCAAGCACCATCACTCTGAACGTTCCCCCATTCTTCCTTCTTCCCCCAACTCCATATGCTGAGCATGATGCTGTATGGTATGGAATATCCCTTTGCTCATTTGTCTCTGTCCCCTCCCAACTTTTTGGGTGTACCCCCAGCTCCCTCACTGGAGAGGGGCCTTGACACTGTGCCAAGTGCTGCTCAGCAAAAGCTAAAACATCTGTTTATCAATACTGTTTCCATCAGAAATCCTAACTATAGCCCCATACTGGCTACTGTGAAGAAAATTAACTCTATCCCAGCCAAAATTAGCACAGCCAACATCAGAGGAAATAGTTCTTCATGCCTTAAACAATTAAACACACTTTTGTGTGGTTTACCAAGCAAGGAGAAATTTAAACCTGGGCTTGCAGCTTTGTTGAGCTGAGGTGAATATATATGTGTGTATAGATATATATATTTGTCACCAATGAAAACCCTTAATGTCAGTTGAACTCGAATCACAGTCACTTCAGTTCAAGCAAGAACTACAGAAAACAAAACAACAGTGCAATTTTGGCATATTTTTTTCTCAGTGTAAACAACTGATTATAAGGTGTGAATGTGTAGTGCGCATTTTGCTTTTTGCCTAATTTATTTACTGATGAATCGGGTTTCCTGTTTAATTTGATGAAATTAGAGGGAACCAAATGATTTGTGTTAATAATAATGTAACTTCCCTATTTTAAAACTGATCAGTCTTGGCTAATTAGGGTAGGTACTATGATAGTTCAGTCACTGATTATGGAAAGACACACAGGGAGCTGGCACGCTGAGTAAGAGAGGAATGCTCAAGAAGTGTCAGAAGGTGATCAGGTGACAGATTTGTTTCTCAGATGTTGTTGCTGGGACTACACCACTGTGCATATCCTGCCCTGTGCGGGCTGTGGCACCATGTGCACTCTGCTGGGCACAGGGTGGAAATGATCAAGGGCTGATATTAATCAAAGTGATTGAAAAAGAAAGGAAGGTGAAATCAGAGCGTAGAGAATCTGTTTTACTCCATTCACTGTCTGCTGAGAACACTGATTGCCTGAAGCCATACTCTGTTAGGTTAGCTGGGCCTTTTCAGTGTGGCAAGCTCCTGAAAAGCTGTCAGCAGAGCCCAGCTACAAGATATCTATGACCATTATATTAAATTGTACAGTTTTATCCTTTTTTTCCCCCCACTGGGAAGAAAAGAGAGCAAGGATGCTGGGACTACTTCACTCTACTATGACCTCTAGAACCACAAGTCTTTATAATAAAAATGTCTTTCTAAAAGCTTGTACTTTGTATTGCTATACTAGAAAAACCTGACAGCAGCATTTACAATGCAGGATTTTCTTTTCGATGTTTTCGAGTGTATCAGAGACATGAAAAAATTCAGTTTTATCCATATGTATTTTAAAATATGTTGGACAAGACAAAATGCTTCATTGGATCTTGATTCAGAATGAAAGAGCCCAACATTTTTCTGTTAAAAGCGAGATTTGCTTTTTCTTTTATTCATTGTCTTTTAATTCAATCTGATTTTTGTATTTTTGTTTTGTTTTGTAAATGTCTTGATAAGATTTTAAACAACTTTTTATTTCTCAATAATTTTTGAAAAGGGTAGGTGTCTGCAATAGTCTTTCCTTATAAATAGTTCTGAAAAATTTTCAGAAAGACAAAAGCATTACATTTCAATGTAAGGTTCAGGCCTACACATAACCCTGGGACTTACTTCATGACTGTCTCACATCTCTTATGACTATTAATAATCACAATGAGTACTGCCCATCAGAGTAGAAAAAATAACGCACTATATATATATATATTACATATATATTTATTAGAGCAAGGGGGAAGTGAAAGCACAGATAACCCAAAACCCTTTTGATAAACTTGACTCTTAGAGGATGACAAAATGTTAAATGGAAAAGAAATTATAATTCTCACATGCTGAAATTTCCTTCAATGTAAACTGTGTTATTTACTGCATAAGTTCATAAATGTTTCCATACTTCATTCAACATGAAATACAAATAACATGATATTAATTTGCTTTTCAAGATGGCTTATTTTTTTCTGTCACGTACCCTAGATTTCGGAATTCTCTATTTTGCTGTGACTGACCTGATAGCTTTGAGGTAATAATATAACATTCTTCATTTTTGCCATAGTGAGTTGAAATGAGTTATTAAGGAAAATATAAAAGAAAAAATCTAGTTAGTCTCAATAGGAAACAGCTTTATGTGAAACACAGTGGAGGAACATGCGGTTGGTGGTTGGTGAGTTTGTATGCTACGATTTTGTTATTCTGTATTTCATAAAAGCTCCTACATCTTTAAAAGCAAATACCAGTAAATACAAGTGAATGCAGGCCTTTCATGTATGCTAAATCCCTGCTACTTTTAATGGATATTATTTCCTCATGAGCTGTATTTCATGCCAAAACCTTCCCAAACAATAAATTGTATAAGGAACAAGATGAGAGTAAAAATTGGTGCAAACCTGTATCAAGAAGAAAAAAGCTGATAAGAAACCAAGTATTTTGAAGTTCCAAAGTGGCCTCTTGGGTCTTGTTTGAATTTTGAAATATAGCTCAGCTGCACAAAGGTGATTTTGGAAGACTAATAGTGAAGATATTTGGCTTCCAGTATGAACTCTAAAAAAAATAGTATTGCATTAGTGGGAGTTCATGGGCTGAATATAAGCTAGAAACCTCTGTTTAAAGCAAAATTCCCATGAATAGTAAACCCACAAATTTCTTTTGGTGCTTTCAAATAAAATACAATGAATTTTCCAGGGCAAATACATTATTCTTTTATAAGACCTAGAGTACTTTTGAAATCCATCTCAGAAAGGACATCTGGATGAGACTGATCTTGTTTATGTCATATGTCAAATGCATCTGGAAGGGAAAAGAAGAAATAAAGAGAGAAGAGAGACAACAAAAACAACTAGGGATGTGGGCTTCCAATGTGTAGGGGTTTTTTTTGTTTTTGTGTTCTTTTTTTCCTTATAATAGTTTTGAATGCCAATTAATATAAGGCAGATAGATATTTCCAGCCAGGTGACAGTCCAAGAGACTAATATCTCCTCTTTTTTTCCCAAAATGGGTTAATCCATAATAATCTTCAGGTCTAAAGGGAATTGCCCCTTAGGATAATTAAAAATGACTCTGTTTTAATTCTGTTCTCAGCCTCACTGTAGAACCTACAAACATGGGTTTGTCACCTGACTGATGGCCTCTCTAGCCGTGTCCTCACCGTTCCCTCATCAGAGGGAGAATTGTATCTCCCCAGTAGCTGCCTTTCTTCTTTTAGGAAACTTCTTTTAGGAAAATTCGTCGTCTTATCAGTTGTTTGCTTTAAAAATAAAATAATTTGAAATAAAAGATTACTGTTCTACTTGGTTGGGGTTTGTTTTGGCAGGGGGGTTGAATTAAGCCCTATATGTTAAGATTTTTCTGATATTAGTAAAAGAAAAATGTTGTGTTTATCCAAGTTTGTCACAATGAATCATTCCAAAATAGGGTTCATGTGTTCTGAGAATGTCATTCCTGGCATATTATGCAAGATTTTGTCTCATCAAGGAGCCTTTGACCTCTCATTGAATGCTCACAATACATTTGTCAGGAAAAAGCAGAGGACACATACAGTCAACTCACATTTGTGTAAAATACATTCCTTAACCAATATATTTGCTCTTGGTATGTTCTATTTTTGTTTTACCTGCGGAGTCTGAAATACCTGTTGACTCTTCTGCAAGACTGAAAAGCAGTGGTCTCAGAGAAGTGACTCCACTTCAGTGTTTCTTTGGCAAGGTCATAAAAGGATTCAAAAGCACTTGCAAGTATTTGGAAAATATATTTTTTTAAGAAGAAAAATAAAGAACACTTATCTATAACTATATCTGTATCATTTATAACTACAATATATATCAACCCTGAAGTAAACGTCCCTTAATTATTTGACAGTGACATTCTATAAATCTGAGCCATTAGGAGGCTACAAAAAGACGGCAAGTTAAAAGGGAGATTCACACTTTCAGAAAACTTGAGTTGAACTGTTCAAAATCATACCAAAAAATGAAAATACCGATGTTCTCCTAGAAACAGAAGTGCCTAATTATTATACCTGATAAATTAATTCACTTGTCTGCTCTCTATTAACCTCTTTCTTGCTGCTGTTCTGCATGGTGGCTGATTCTACATACAGTTCTGCAGGTGTTTGCCAATGTTTGGAATCATCCCCATCCATATACATATATAACAAGACCAATTTTACCTTTAAAACAAAAACAGTTCCTCTTTTTTACCATCATGTTAGCAAGGAACTGGGAGCTATTTTTGTCCTTTTCCTGGGTGATGAGTATTTTGAGCTACTGTTATTTCCTGCTTATTCTCTTTCCACAGATCACATTGTAAAATTGCATTTTTTCAAATTCACCTAAGGGCTCTATTTAGTGGTTTGCTTGGTTATAAGGGATGGTATTACAACCATTTAAAGCTAATCATGTAATCAAGTGCCTGCAGCATCTTTCAAATATACATATATCTTGTCTTAAGAAGAATTGTAATATTCGCTTAATTACAGTCCTCTTTAATCACTTTTACACCACATTGTGGATTGAAAGCCTAATAAAAGTGTCATTTTAATAATTACTTTAAAATGCTGTTGACACAATTGAAATTGCTCAATCATGCATTGCCCACTTAGAAAGCAAGAAGTTACCAAATTTAAACTTCTAAAAACCAGAATATGAAATATTAAGGCAAGCCACATGTTTATTCTGTAAGACTTTATGTATGGGTTGGCATCTTTCCCCACTGTTAGTATTGCTCAAGTATTTAGGCTCTTTCTTGCACATTGTGAAAATACTTGATGGTCCCACAGCTTCACTATTCTCTTCTTCCCTAGTCACTATTTATACCTCAGTTTAGGCAACAGAAATGTAGATCTCTGAGAACATGGAATTAGAGAAAACACTGCTCCTTCCCCTGGGTCCTCTGGAAGTGGTACTGGGAACACAGAGAGGTTCAAAGGTTAGCAAGCTGCCAGTTGACGGCAGGTTCCTCATTTCTTTTTGCCTTCATACTGAGAATCCAGGCTGTCAGAAAGTGGTAAATTTAACACATACAAGCAGTAATAATTCAACAACCTCTGTTAAGGGATAGCTTGAACTAGTTTTGCTTTCTGGCTAGAAAAACTTATGAAGCAATGTGAAAAATACACAGAGAAATACAAGGAAAAGGCAGTCTTATTTGAACTGGTAGTAGCATGTATTATAGATGTGTTTCTTGGAGGTGCAACCACACTGAATGATGGACTTTCTAGAAACAGAATGGAAGAGGTTTTGATGCATTTGGGGCAAATGTATATAAGGGAAGTAATCTTTTTAGATGCTGGCTACTATAGATGTATGTATCTTACCATGATTTTTTCCATGATTTAGTGAGCACTGAATAGAATATGTGTGTATGTGTGTGTGTCTAAGAGTGAAACCCAGAAGCAACATTCAATACAGTAATGGAAGAGTATTAGCATTAAGTTTGAGTGGTTTATGTGGAGATTGTGTAAGCCAAGTACAGTCAGGAACAAGCCTGAATTTTTAGGTCTTTGTCCTAAACTGCTCATGCACTATGTACTGGACTTATTCAACTGTATATCAGATGGGTGTTCAGATTTAGGAAAGTAGAGTACTGCTGAAAGAAATATTAGACAAATTAAACTGAGAAGTTTCATCTTGCTTTGCTACAACTTTTCATTTCAGAAAGAAATTGTGCATAAGGAATCATTGGATAGCCTCAAGATCCTGGCAATTTTTAGACTGAGTCAAAGTGTAATAAAACTATTGCTATTTTATTGACATTATTGTTACATCATTATACACTGTTTTAAGAGGGGCTAAAGTGAAATTTGGTCGTTTTAGCTGTGTTTCAATTTCTACTAAATTTGTATTATCTCTTTGAGAGTCTTCACCAAATGTAAAAGGTTTAGGAATATATAACACATGAAAAGCAAAATATTTGAAAGGATCAGATCACTGCCATTGCATGCTACATTTTTAAATAGTTGCTCAACATCTTTTTTGGACTGTGGGCCAAATATAGGTACTGACATTTCTCCAGCATTAAATTATGTTTGCTTGTCATTAGCATATATGAGCTGCCTCAGAACTCAGTTGCTTATCTGCCAATTTTGGCAACAGGGCTGCAGAGTAATCTTTATCCAGGAGCATCATAAGGAAGAAAATTTCTCATTTGTCAAAATACTTCTTCTCTCATTTCAACTCTATCTGACAACTTGCAGCTGTAGACTTATAGTTGAGATCCACTTTACAGTTCTGTGCACTTTCCCTCACTTTCTTTCTTATGAGTAATGTCCAAAAACTATTTCGGTGTAGACTGTTTTTTGCTTGTCACAACACAAATTAGAGTGAGGTCTTTTAGAAGGATACTGATTTTTATAAGCATAGTTTACAAAATTCTCCCTCATCTTTGGGACTAAAAATCTTCATCCCTATTCTTAGCAAATCTGAAAAGAGGAAATATTGTTTCTTAGATGTGCAGTCCAAACCTTACAGAGTGAAAATGTCAGCCTTCATTAAGAAATTCATCAAATAGGGTTTTTTTGTGGGTTGGATTTTTTTCAGACTGTTTTAGTAAATGACACTTCCAGCTCTTTGTAGGAAATATGAGGTTTATGAGTAGAAATGCTTAGAAATTCTGACATCAAAGAGAGAATCCTAGGTAATTCATTATCCCATAAGCTTTACAGAAAGACTTCAATGGGATAAATCCCCTTGGTTTTCATATAGTAACAAAATGTACTGAAGATAGTGAGACAAAAAAAACCAATAGGAGCAGCTTCTGTCATAGGAGTTTTCAAATACTCTTGATAATCTACTCTCATTTCCCTCCTTTGTGTCTAGCTCTGTCCCGCTGACCCATATCACTTCTTTCTTACTCCATCTTCCAGCTTTTCCATCACTATAGCAAAAAATGTATGCACTTCAGGGACCTCCTTCAGTCCAACTTTCACCTACATCTCATAAAGTCTTAATATTCCCAGGCTGGTGTGCTTTATAGGGTGGTCTTTCTGGTTTGGGCTCACAGCCTCCCTCAGCCTCCAGTCCTCTTATAATGCTCCAAACAGGGATACCCAAAGAACCTATAAATCCTGTTATCCCCTCATGTTGCATCTTCTGTTTGATTTTTCAGGAATTGTGATTTCATTATTCTGTTGCCTTTTCTCTCAAAGTTAATTAAAGTTAATTGATTAATTGGTACTCTGCTATAGCAACTACCCATCTGGACAAGCACCAATCTGCAGAGTGATCATATGTGTAGAGGATGTCTAATTTGTTGTCTTACGTGGAAAGGCCAGAAGTCCTTTTAAATTAGCTTTTACAAGCTGTATTTTTCAGAAGGAACAGTTGAGACAGAGACAATAAAACCAATCACAGGTTCTCCCCAGCTCTCTGCAGAAGACCTGAGAACTTAGAATTACAGGACAGGCTGTTGGAAAGGACCCACAAGCATGGATGTGTCTCTCCATTGAGACAACTTCAGGAATCCATCGTCTTCTGTTAAAATGGCTTCTCTGGGTTCCTGCACTTTATATTATCTTTATAACTGTCTGGTGAATAAGAAAATTACACATTTAGGGAGGAAAAGAACACTACTCCCTTTAATAATATTTTGGCTATCGTTTTTCTCGTGAGAAAACAGAAGCTGGTTACTTCCAGAAGTCAATGGTGGCAATTGAAATGATGTGTTTAGAGCTCTAGTTTAAGTCTGATTTGCATGTAACAATCAAATCAATTTATCTTTAACAGTGAATATATAAAAATCGGAGCACTTTTTTCAGTTCATATGGTTGGCAAGTATATGTAGCGTCCACTGCTCCAGTGATTCATTATGGAACATATGCATTAGCAGTCATGCTTATGTACTGTATAAGAAAATCTTAAGTGGGTTCAACTGAAACTTTAAAAATGCTGAATTTATCAAAAGCATTTATTTGATTTGAAATATTTCCAATTAATTTAATTTTGTAATCAGTTTCAATATTGTTCATTCTTCTCATTCAAAAATTTGAAAGTTCAAATTCCAAATTATAGCTTGCATAGACAAAAAAATTATGTTCTTGCTATTTGTTTGGGGTTTTGATTTTTTGTTTGTTTGGTTGGTTTGGTTTTGGTTTTGGTTTTTTTTGAGCAATTGAGTAAAGAAAAAAAAAATCACAAAATAACTTCTGGTTATTGAAGTTTCTGTAGAAATATTTGATTTTCTTCAGAATATGGTAGGAAGATGTATATGTTGTCAAATCTGTATGTTGTTCCAGTATCTGCCAGAGGCAACACCTGAGTTTGATGGTTTTCTCTGAAACTGCACATTCATGATTTGTTTACTGTAGAATAATTAGTGTTTGTGTCCAGAGAGAGCTAGAAAATTATTTTCTGAAGACATGTTTTCCTTATTTCCCCAGGAAATGGGGTAGAGGATATAGTATGTCTCTGTAATTTATAGGAACAAGAAATTATGAAAATTGAGGGAAATTGTCAATTTATGAATAATTTATTTTAATAAACAATAGATTCACTTACAGTTTCTCTGTAAAACCATAGACTTGTTCCTGTTCATGTGCACTTAAGGCTGTATTATAACTTACCTTATCCAATAACTACAAGGTATCTATTAGAAAGGTTGAGTCATTAAAAGATTAGTTCTCTATTAAAATTTCACTTTATCTTATGATAATGTAGTGATTTTGTGGTAAAAATTGTTTATTAACACATTTTTTCATATTTTATTTTAGGATTTTCTCTAAAGCTTAAAAACCTGTTTAGATTTAAAGGCATGTGTCACATTTGAGCAAGTAATTATTAGTACTTTTATCAAATAACCCAATCACTGGAAAAAAAAAAAAAATTGGTCTCATTTTTTTTGGCAGTAAACATTAACATTTAGGGGTTATTATTTTTCAGGGCCACTTTCTTTTTAGAAATACTCAGGAACTTTTAAAATGTTATAGATAAATGCAATTTTGCAAGCATAAAAACCTAAAGGTCAGGTCTCATTGTTAATATAAATAAAGCTTCCGACATATAAGCAAATCATAAGATAGATTTGCATACAGATTAAATTTAAAATGAATGCAGCTTATTTATTTAAAAGAAAATTAAATCAACTACAATACAATAAAGAAAAGACATCAATTAAAAGGAAAAAACAATATTCCTCCTATTTACAGAATCTAATGTGAAAGTCATCATTTAGAAGAAACAGCATATTAATTTGGTGGGAAAAAAAATCACTATCACTTACAAACACCACCACCACCACCATCAAAAACAAGTAGATCACATAATTAAAATAAATTACATTTCCTTGAAGAATAATTAAAACATTTCTAAACCTGATAGAAATCATTAAACATTTGTTTAAGAAATGTCTTCTTCAGTTTGTTGAAGTTTTATCATTTTATATTTGAACAGACATAGTTACATTTTTATTTGTTAAGCCTCTGTGAAAGCAGAAATCTACTTTTCCTGAATCAATTTTATTTTTTGGTGGTGGTTCATGGAACAAGAAATACAAAAGAGGTGGCTTCCTTGTTGTATGGAAGGTATGTGAAGGAATCATTTGGCCAAATAAAATCACCTAGAAATAAGATGCAGCCACCTGATACTCACTGTATAGTCAATGAAAAAGAAGGCATCTCTAGAAGAAAGCACATGCCACTCACAGGCAGAAAAGTCAGCAGAATCTTTGACTGCTTTCCTCCACTGCTTAAATTACAAAGGAAAACTCAGACCTGGATGGATTCCCTGAAGGAGAGATTAACCTCACTAAGTGCCTCTGTGTGTTTTCAAAGTAGGTTGTAGCAGCTGATGTGATATTCAGTTCTGTGGGCTGGACCCACATGGTTATGTGACATCAAATCTTATGGGAGGCTCCCAAGTAGTTGTTACTCATATGCTACAAGCCCATGAAGCATGGAAGGAATTATTAATGAAAAAGCACTTTGCTGCATCTTCCGCCTCAGAAAAGATGGAGATTGATGTTTTATCCATTGGATGCACGCACAGAGTTTGCATGTGCTGGTCAAGCTTTTGTGGGCAGAATATTGACCAAATAACAGAATCTGTAGTATGTCTGACAGAATTAAATACAGTAGTTCCTTGGAGCAATTGTGGGCCTTAAAGTAATTATGTGTAACTACAGGAATTTTGAAGTAAATGTGGTCTTTATGAGACCATCTTTAATCAATCCCTTACAAAACCACTAGAGTAACAAACATACCTGTAAGGGAGATAAATGTGTGGAATATCTAGTATTGATTGGAGAGTCACTGAATAACTTCTTGCTAGAGTTTCATTATTTTCTATTTAATATGTAAATTATAATATAAACCAGTAATAAATATTTTATTCAGGTATGTTACTTGCTTTATAGGGCCTCTTTTACTGTGATTAAAATAAAATATTTGTAAGGTCACAGACAGTCTGTGAACTAACATTCCACTATTTAATGAGTTGATCTTGCATAAGGGCTACTAGGATGCAATTCTTTAGTGTAAACATTTAGCACTGTATTAGACACTCCATAATGTTTTTTCTGGTCTCCAGTTGCCTGCCCTGAAGGTGAGGAACTCCTACAGTCTATGCTACCAAACAGCTCAGTAAATTGAAACAGTATCAGAGATGCCTAATCTATGTGTGAGCAGCTGAATCCCACCCTTCAGATTCCACTGTGTGTCTTGTGATAACAAGGTATAACAAGGTAATACCATGCCTGTGTAACAAACTTGTTGCTTTAGAAAAATCTACTGGCTACCTAGTGTAGGACAATATAATGAAGGCACATAATAATCTTTGGTAACTTGTGTTTTAGGGAGATCTAAAATTATAAGGACAAGATAATTGTTCTTTTCTTTCAATACTAAGTAGTAGTTTTGATCACTTATTAAACAGTGGATGCTAGACAGAAGAAAGGTCACATTTTACAGCATTAAATTTTAAAATATTGGATCTTTTAAAAAAGATTTTAGACTGAGTAACAAAACAAAAAAATAAGCCTTTCACTCAAAGACCAGTTACTTTAGGACTAATTTGAAAGGCATATACGTTTACTAAAATGAAGATAAGTGAATAGGTGTATTTTTCAGAGGAACTAAAATAGGGTGAGCAAATAATTCCCATTAGGACTTAGTAACTCGACACTTTGGAAAACAGCCCAGTGTCTAGCTGTGCTGTAGTTGTCTAAGTCAGTGGAAAAACATGACCTTCAGATCTCAGGAATCTTCTCAACTTTTTAAAATTATCTCAAAAATCATCATAATAGATGAGTACCTAATGAACGTCTATTTTCTTTTTGTTTCGGTGTGGCTTTCTCAAAAAGCTTTAAATGCATGGGTATCAATTTTACGAGTTAGAAGATCCTGTGCATATAATCATCTGGTTCAGGGAGTACACTTAAAATCATACTGAATTTACTAGTGGAAGTGGGGCAAGAATTGAAAAATTTACAAATGCAGAATGACAGAAATGGGAAAAAACATTACTATTGGTAAAAGCAACATATTTCTTTCATGCAATCCAAACATAGCAGATGATCCCTGATGCCATGTGCTCAACTGCAGACTGGTTGTCACATCATTATATGCATTGTGATCTGAACACCTTTCTTCTTTGATAAATCATAGGATCACTCCAGGGAGAAGAGACCACAGAAGTTTCTAGCTAAACCTTTCCTCAGTCAGGAGCTCCAAACTGACAAAACAATTCAAGTCAGGTCACTCAGGGCTTTGTTGTGTCAGGTCTTGAAAACCTCTAAGAATGTATATTCCACAGCTACATGGACAACCTGATTCATTGCTTAATTATCTTCACAGGGAAAATTTTAAACTAAAATTCAGTTGAAATCTCCCGTTTCAGTTTATCACATTTAAATGTGATATAAAATAATAAGACTTCATTTCCTTGGTGGATTTATGAATATAAATAGCATTTGAAAAATTAAGACTTTTTCTTTTTTCCTACTCTCAGTGCATTATCTCTTAACCACAATGCATATGTTCTCCCATCTTAGAATGACAGGAAAATAAGGAATGAATGTCTTTACTGATCATGTTAAGGACTGGACTTTTTGAAGACCTACTCCCTATCACAAAAACAAACAAACAAACAAACAAAAACAAAACAAGAACCCCACACCAAAACCCAAGCAAAACAAACAAATAAAGAAAAACAACAACAAAACACCCAAAACAAACAACCCCCCCAACCATAGAAACTGAGCTTTTCCTAACATTTCTGTGTATGTAAAAAAATTGTTGTTCTTTTGTGATATATTATATTACACCTATTCCATCAGAAGGACTCTTTAATCAATGTATTGTTAAATCTACTGCATTTCCATCTACTCATCAGAAAGGTGGCTGGTATGATTTATTCTCCAATGAACATGGATGACATTTTGTCATAAAAAAGCACAGGATTCATTGACAAAGCCTTTATAATTCAAGTGAAAAGGTACTGAGGCCTACAAGATAACAATTTTGATAAAGGAAAGTCATCTGGATCTGCATGTATTTGAAAAATCTATGTAGTGCATGAGCAAGACAAACAACATTGTTCCTGTCTCACTTAGGAAAGTTGTTGGATTTTACTTCTATGAAGGAGATGGTTTTCTTCCCTCTGTGAAACCAAACTATGCAGAAGGACATTAGTCTATAAATCATACATGATATAACAGGAGTGACATAAGAGGAAGATGTGGCTTGTATGAAAACAAGACTCAAGTTTAGAAGTAGAATTTCCTGAGTGTAGCGTAACTGGAGAATAATGTCCTTTCATTTGCAGAGCTATTCCTTGCTGTGCTCAGGAGATGCTGCCTGTATTATTAAGCTTGATCCTGACAATGTGTATTGATGTGAAGTGTAGATGGAATTCTGTGGTAGAGTTGTTAAGTATTGCAGAATTACAATTCCTGGTTTGCAAGGTATAAAAGAATAATGAGTTCACATTCTACTCTGCAGTATTTATGACAGCTACTAAAAGAAAAAGAAAAAGAAAAAAAAAGAAAAAAGAAAAAAAAAAGAGCCCAGGTTGCCTGCCCTATGTAAGGTTATAATAGTGATTTCCCTAATATTTAGGGGAAGATGTAATAATAAAAATCCTAAAAATCTTTCAAATTTTCATAGTGCAATATGTTCTAAAATAGACCATCAGACATTAAAATATGCAACTAAACAACTACTTGGCTGAGCACCAAGAGAGTTTTGTTCAGAGAAACAGAAGCATTACCAAGATAATCCCCAATTTAGTCTTTGACACGTTGTCATCTCAGCTTTCTCCACTGTACCAGCTGTTATGTGCTGCCTTCAGCATGGAATGATTAACTTGAGGCATGACTACACATGTCATTACAACCTCTGCTTTTCAAACTCTTACAAGAAAAGATGGGGTGAAGGGGTTAATTTTTAGATCTACATATAATTATGTATATATAAGTACACAGAAAAATATATGAACTATATCTAATGAAAAAGTTAACATAAAAAAAGTCATGATTAAATAATCATGTCATCATACCCAAACAAAAGGAGAATTAAGAATATTTCACAGTGAATTTGTTTGGAAACACTTGATTCTCCCTCTACTCAAAGTATGATTTGATTCAAACAGCAATAATATTATTTTCTTAACCAGTTAACTGTTCTTCATGCACTCACTAGCAGAGATCAGGTTGTACATTCTCTTTCAACATTTGGCACAGAGTGGAATGGTGAATAACTCATGTCAGGAGGGAAATGAGCATTTTTGTCTGATGCATGTAATCTGGGGTCAAAAGCTAAGGGCATAACTTTCACCACTTGCATTTTTAGAACAAACAAGCACTTTTTGAATGTAATAATACAAGAAGAAAGGCAAAACATAAAGTAATATTATTGAGTCAGCTTAAGCTGTAAGGAGATAAACAGCAAACACAAATTTTACTTTTAAATAATAATCAGATCTGAAAACACTGAAGATAAATAAACCAGTGAGGTGAGCATGTGGGGTGACATTAAGTTTTAAAGAGTACTATCAGGTTGAAACCATATTTAGAGTTGAAAAAAGAATAAAATTACTTTTCTGCAAATAAGTCAAAATATTAAAATAATGTTTCTCTGTGGTTAAGGAATATTGTTTCTTTGCATCCTTCAGGTTGTTTGAAATTGCATCTATGCATTTGATAACAAAAATGTGTCACTCATCCTTGCCAGTGCTAGACTGAGTGGAATTTTTTCTCCTTCTGTCTCTGTTTCCTGATAATTTAGCAATGACAGGAGAGTTGACACGTGAGAAGGAGGTAAACTGCAGACACATGGAAAATCAACATAAAAAGACGTATACAGGGGATAGAAACTGAGGGAGGAATACAAAAGTCAGTAAATGTACAATTCAAGGGGCATAGAGTATACAAGGAGAGGGGGAAAGACTATGTAAAATAAGTGTTGAAAGGTAGAAAAGATGGCAGATGAAAGAAGACCCTATTTTTTTGTTTTGTTTTTCTGGTCAGTCTTTTTTCTTTCTTCAGCTTCACCTCCACCTCTAAAACTGCTGAGTTCTTATGGTAATAACAGTGCAATAGCACTTCCAAAAATGATGGAGTTTTAACTTCTTCACAGAGGGTTTCTTACAAGGCAGAAACTTGTGCTGGAATATTGATGCAAAACTTTTAAAGATGGGAATTTGAAATAAAATATAATGCATTTTAGGTGCTTATTATATTTAAATAACACCAGAACTCTTAAGTCCAAATGTGACTGTTGTATATGTAATATGATAATATTTTGGGCAGAAATGCTCTCTCCAGGGAGTCAGGAAATTCTACAGAGAATCCTGCAAAAAGAAGGAAAAGGATTTTTTTTTTGTGTATAGTTAGTCCCAAGTCTGAAAATCAAGACAGGAAAAATGGAATCTTATAACCTCTCTGGCTTTCTTGCTTCCTTGTCCCAGCCACAGATTGAGGTCCCCCATGGGACTGTGGCAGTTTTGCCCCTGTGGTTTAACCATATTGGCACTAAAGCAGTGAAGGTGAGGGAAGAAGAAACTCCTGGTACTCCTCAGCCCCAAAAACTCTTGCGAAAAATGGGTAGTGCATTAGTGAGTTTTTGTGACTGATATTTCATTTGATTCATGTTTTGTGCAGAATTTAACTGATATCTCCATCATCATTCCAGACTAACTATGAAACATGTAGACTTTTTGTTTTATTTCTACTTGTTGTGCTTTTCTTCTACAAATTAGATTTAGATATTCTGCTCTTAGGTGGAATATCTATTGTAGTCCATTTGTGCATGGACTTAAAAATCCCCACAGTGAATGCCAAAAAATTAGATATTTTCTTCTAAATATAGCATCTGTTTGTTTGGAGGTACTTTTGTTACATTGAATAGAGAGTTCTGAATCATATACTAAGTGAAACAGCAATACCTGTCTCAAAAGTTCTCGAAAGAAGACTTAGAATAGTCTGAGGTCAACTGATTTCCTGTCTTTGCTAGAGTGATAACAATATGAAGAGCTAATGAAGTAAAAAGTCTTTTTCAATTTTCAGAAGATACAAAGTCTTTATAGCAAAAAGGCACCAGGAAACCTTAATAGGAAAAAAAAGTCTGACTTCCTTTTGCAATAGTAAATTTGAGGGGGAAAAAAATCCCAGGTTTTTTTATATCAAAATATCATGACCTTAGGTCTATCAATTTTATCTATAACTGCTTGAATATTACAAGTCACTGAAGCAGAATGAAGCTGCTGTTAATGAAAAGAAATAACATTTCCANCCCAAGAATTGCAAAATTTTTAATAAATAACTCTGAAATGCAATGTGGTCTGTTGAGATATCTTTTAAAACACAAGATGTTGAAAAAAACAGGTATCTGAGTGATGATAGTTTTTCATGATATAATATTTTTAAGTTACTACAGAAAATGTATGTAATAATATAAATAAATAAACATTAATATATTTTATCATCATTGGAAATCTCACCTATCTCTTCATCAAGGGTTGGATTATTTGTGTTTGCTTTAATAGAGTTAATCAACATAAATAGATGTGGCAATGTTCTCTTAGCTTAGTTGAGATGATTGGAAGAAAGATATTTTCAGATATGGCTTTGTAATTTCAGGGATAATTTAACCATTTTTTCTGAATATTTGTTAAAAAAGTTGTTTATCTTCCTCTTAAGATAGTTTATAGAATTCTAATGACTTATTAATAGATAGAAATAAATGCATCCTGTGGCATAATGAACCAGTCATCAGCCTGGAACTTGCTTCTACTTCCACTGGACCTTTTAAAAACCATTATTCAAAACCCAGTAGGTATTTCCAGAAGGTCAAGTAACCCATTTTTCTAATTAGTTATCATCTGATTATCATTAGCTGTAACTAACAGTCACCATCTTGTGTATAATCTGTCCTGTGACTGGTGAGGAGAGTGGAGCCCACTCTGTCTCCTGTACCCAAGGGACAACAATGCCAGTTCCCAACAGGCTGACAGAGACGCACAAACTGAAGGACAAACCAGAGCTGCTGCACCCCTCTTTTCTTTTCTGTTGGCTTTTTTTTTTTTTTTTTTTTTTTTTTTTTTGTGGTTGGGTGGTGAAAAAAGAGATTTTTTTTTTTTTTTGTAGTGTGATGTAGTGTGTAAAATAGGATTTTATGGCTTTTGTTGAAGGTGAGTTTTTGAATTAAGCAATACCTCACAGACCAGAATGCAAATAATAGTGGCCACTTTCCAACACGGAAATCCTATCCTGCTCTTTGAGTGTATTTGTTTCAAGTGGAAAAACTTGCAGATTGAATTATGAAAATGAGGATTATAAATCTTTGATGTGAGTTGCTCAGACTCATTTCCCAGAAGTCATTTAGTATAAGTGCATAGTTAAGTGATTATTTCTTATTTGTTACATTTTTGAGAGTTTTTGAACAAGTAAGCTTCCCAGATGTTTCTAAAATATCCCAGCACCTGCAGTTTCTTCTTTGTTCATACTAAGATATCAACGTCTCTCCACATATTCCTTCACCTGCCACTAGTGATAATAATAACAGTAAAAAAGTAGTTTAGTCATTATTGAGGTTTAAAGTGCTGAATGATGACATGGCAGGCTAACAATCACTTTCAAACAGACAGTAGATACAAATGCATTCACCATGACTCTCATTCTGAGCCATAAATTGAATTTTTGAAAGGAAAATTGTAATCTAAATGCTGAAATTATGTGAGAAGTGAGAAATCAAAGAAATGGTGTTCAATATTTTCCTTCATGACATGCTAATCAGTGACTTTTATTAGATACTTAACAGCAAATACTTACAAGTATTAAATATCAAAAATTCTTATGCTGGAAACTCCTGCACTGACAGAGCTGAGATGGTTCTAACGTAACCTTCACATTCACATTTCACCAGTACATTTCTCTGCTTAACAGTGCTTTTCCTCCTACTGTTAGCTTTGTGATGATGAAAAACACATTCTGGTTTTGTGTCACTACGAGAAATAGGACTTTCAATCATAAAGTCTTTTGCCACTCTACCTCTGTGCCATGAAAGTGATTGAACAAAAAAATTCAATCTGTCAAGCAACAGTCAATAGCCACTGTAGCAGCTGATTTTGTGCTGATCAAGGCTTCTAGAGTGAATGCTTGTATTGTCCTGGGAATGCTGATGGCCTCAACTGCCCAGCAAAAGTTAAAAATGAGTAAAGCTAAATGTAAGCTAAAATTTGTTATATGACATTTATTAGGCTCTAAATCAGGAGGGATATGGGGTGTAACATTTAAAATTAAAGTATATATGCTACATTCTGTATGGTAACAGAAAATGATGGGATTACAAATTCTTAACCCTTTGTCTTCTCACTTTACCATCTGTAAATCTGTAACATTGGATTTCTACACATGATTTTTTAAACTTCATAATTCACTATATTAGTATATTTTCAACTGGGTTTTTTGGGGGTTTATCTTGTGAAGCAGCAATGCTCTGGTATTGAGAATGCTGTTGGTATAAGTTACTTCAGAATGAAACAGCTACCTTGTTATCAACATCAAATATAAGCTATTTGCTTGCAAGGTGAAAGTCAGGCTTTCAACCGGAGAAGATCTTACAAAATTCTGTTAGGGAAGCAAAGTTCTGGCATTACCAAACCTACTGCCACTGAAATGCTTACCTTTTCTTCTGCATTTCATTGCAATGTAAAGGCTTTGAATTGGCAAAGCAACAAACAACAATTTAAAAATAAATCTTTAGAGATGGATAATATGCATGGGCTTTTTGGTCTAATTTCTCTAAACATTTTTCCCTAGCCAGCATAAACTAACTCAAAAAACTATGGTGGCTGACCATGACATCTAGTCTAGGATGTCCTCTGTGAAACTGTGCCCACTCTGTGACTGATATTTCTTAATGAAAAAGAACTTGATTGATTTGAAAGGAGTTTCTACAGACCCATTTACAACATGCAACTTGACCAGCTCAAGGCTAAGTTGGAGCTGGTAAATAGAATGGAAAGCTACAGGAGACCTGGCAAAGAACAGTGGTCATTTCTTCTGCTGCAGCCAGCACTTAGATGTCATGTTAGGTTGTCAGGGCTGAGGAGAAAACATAACTCAATCTTTACTGAGGGTAAAATAATTTTCCTTAGAAAGAGATCTTCAGTTAAATCAAAGCAGGAAGAGACAATCCAGGTAACTAAGCAAATGGACTTCTTATATTTTATTTTTGGAAGTAAGCAAACCAAAACAGAAACAAAGAAGCCATTCTAGAAAAACCAAACTTCTTTAGGATGGTTCTGGTATGTCTTCTTTCTTCTATATTTGTTTTGTGGATTTGTTTGTTGTTTATTTTTGGCAATGTTTTATTTCTATATCTAAAGGGAAAAACACTCCCTGGGAAAAACTCTTCGTATGTTCTCATAAGAGCAGGCAAAATAACTTTTAATAATTTTACCCAATTTTATGAGGGTGGAATTCTTACACTGAAGTGTAGACCCAGCTTGGCTGGGTTTTATCAGCTGGCTGGTTTTGTTCCTAGAGCAGGATGTTTCTGTTTTTATATAAATGAAATTAAATGAACATAAATGAAATAAACATATATGAAATTAAATGTATGCCTCCCCTCTTCCCCCCCTGGCATTCCCCTGCATACATAGGGTCCTCTAGAGACTCTCTAAAGATCATAATTTCACTGCCTGTAATTAATATTTTGCATCGATGGCTTTTTAAATAAGTATTGCTGCTTCTTCAGAGTGTTGAAACAGTAAGGAACAGTATGTCTTGGATTACCATAAATAGGATAAAGAACACATTGAAGTCATACCTTCAACACTATATCCAGAGCAATGCATCAGGCAGAAGCTCCACACCCCCTTTAAGTCATAAACCAGAGAAACAACAAGGAACATGAGATATTTGTATTATCTGATTAAATCCGTGTGGGGTTTTTGATATTAAAAAATGCATTCTGATATCAAGATAGCAATAGAAAAAGTTGTGGCCTCCTACCTGAGAGGCAAAAGTTCACAATAAACTTTTTGGTTTTTCTAGAAGTCCGAAGTCAGTGGAAAAAGTATATCTTCTTTCATTCTACCTGCATTAAAACACTTTGAGACAGAAAAATGCATGTGTATATTTTTAAATTTTGGCCTAGAGTATCAATCACAGACAGAACTATAAAATAAAAAAGGAAAGTCAGAAACCAGCTCTGTCGGATGTCTTGTCAGAATTTAGGACAAATTCTGTTGCAGCAAGCTGGAAGACATTCATGGTTGTTATTTTGGAGCAGTAATATTTTGCCAGAAGGGAAATGCTTTGCCTCAAATCACTGTCAAGTTTTGCAACTGAATCCTAAACTTTCTTACGACTGAAGTTTTTGTTTTTCTCCTGTTATTTTCCTGAACTTGGAATTTAGCAGTCAATATAATAAGAATTCAACTTCCTCATTAAAGTTCAGAAATACATTCTAGAACAACACCCACTATCATGAAACTACCTCTTAGTTCCTAATGATACGAAAATGTCTTATGAGCCAAGCAGAAAAGTACTAACAGTAACTGTATTAATATGAAATCTACACTGTAGTGTAGATAAAGTTGTGTATATATACCATATATATAAATATACGATATATACACATATATATGTATGCAACATATATATTATTAAAGTATAGTAACATTTGAAAATGAGACATCCCTAAAGATGGAATTGAATACAATTGCTTAAGAAAATAAGAAGGAATTAAAGCAAGGAGGATGGTACACTAGTAGAGAACAAGGTACAGGAAGCAACCCTGGAAACAGAGATTGGGAAGTTGCACTGTAATAGTTTGAATTTACTAGTGTGTTGCATGAAATTAGCCATACCAAGTCAGAAAGCAATTACATCTAGTTCAGTGTCTTAATTTTGATCCCAGAGCATGGCAGACAGGGAAGAAGCACGGGGAACCATATTATTATATTTTTCAGGTGTACCCATACATTCCATTAGTCAGCTGTCTTGAATCCTTCTTTAGGGTTTTTTTCTCCCACAAATTAGGAGAAATGTTCTGAGCCTATGCAAACTGAGGCAACCATTTACCTGCATGCACAGATATCAACTATGAGCAAAGTGATACATCTTTGGTTTTGAACTTCTAAGTCTGGTGATGTCAGTCCTTTGATTCCATTTTCAGTTTATTATAAAAAATAAACACTTCTTATTTACGTTCTTCTTGGCACCCATGATTTTCCAGACCTCTATTGCACGCCTGAGGTTTAAAGGCCAGGTCTCATCCAGAAGTGTTTGTATATCTTTGAGAATCCTTGCTGCCCTTCTTTGCTTCTTCTTAAGTCTTATTATCCTCTGGGGGATATGAGGACCATAAGTATTTTATATCTTCTTCCTTTCCTTATGATTCTTTTTTTGGTTTTATTTTTCACTGTCTAGTCTTTTTACTCTTTGCCCTTTAGGTAATATTTTCATAGAACTCTTCATTATAATTGCAAATCTTTGACTACGTAGTGAGGTTAACAAGTGGTAGTTACTGACTACCAGTAGTAACTCTTTTTCACTGTTTACATGAAAAAAAAAATCAGGATTGTTTTCTTCACTGTACATTATTTTAATATTTCCAGTATTGGTTTATCCATTGTACTATTAAGTACTACCATATTACTCTTCCTTGCATTCTGACACTTTTTTCAACACTCTGCTCATTTAATAAAAAACTATGCATTTAAGGTGGGAATATATAAAAACAGAGGCATTTCCATTCAGTGTTTTGACTCTTGTTATTGGCAAATTTTTAGTGTGGTGAGTAATGCAACATATTATACTATGTCCTAGAAAATAATTTTCTACAAAATACTAATCCTCACCACCATTAGCTACCATCATAGGTATATAGTTGTATAGTAAAATAAGAATATTATAAAGGAATAGAAAGCAGACGAGACCAGACTAGAAGTCCATCTGTTTAGTACTTTTTCTTTGGTGCTGCAGAAGATAATATGTTCAAGAGAGTAGTGTAGCAGACATATTTTCAACAACCTGTTTGGAGAGTGTATTTCTTTTCATATTTATCAGACTGTACAGCTTGAAACAAGAAACTTCAATCCTTCATCCTTCAGGTAATTTCCATCTCTCTTCAGGGGACAAGGCAATCTTTTACTGACAGAGCACAAAACTGTTTTTTAAGGAGGCAGATTAGTCCATCATTTCCCACCATGGGTACATTGCATCTTCCTCTGATGTATGTGGCTCAGGCCAGTGTTAAAGACAGAGTGGTGAACTAATCACAGATCTGCTCCAGCACAGCAGATCTTGTGAGGTAACAGATGGTCCAGTGTAAGTACAGCATTTCCTATCAATAGTACATAATTCAATTTGAAAACACATAATAATGCACATGAAAAAAAAAAGCCAATTGACTGTACTTGTAAGTCATTTTATATCTTATACTGTTATAAATGCTAGTATGAAATTCAGTATATACAATACTGGATTTTATACCCTTGTTGCAAGCTTCACAAATATTCATTAAAACTTTTTTTTTTTTTAAATGGAAATTAAGGTTATAATTTCTTCTATTTTTCACAAATCTTTTTTAAGAAATAAATATTTAAAATTATTTTTATAAATATTTT
>VXBX01003999.1:152187-198003 GCA_013400415.1 Scytalopus superciliaris
ATCCTTCATTATGTTAAAGGAATTTTGTCAGTCTTTAAATATGACAAATTTACAAAATTTCACAGAATTACATATTCAGTATATTGCATACTTTTTTTGTATACAAATCTATATATATAACTTTTTTTTTTCCAAGCCATATAATACATTGATTAAGAAACATTGTTTCTCTATTTTCTTTGTTATTTATTAGAGCAAGAACTTTCTTCTCTTTAGGTTAAATACTTATTTCCCCATTGCTATACCTTTCTGACTTTTTAATGTATGGAATAGAAATTAGAATAGATCTGCTTTTAGATAAACAATATATTTTGTTGGGTTTTTTTTGTTTGTTTGTTTTTTAAGTGGTGCTTTTAATGCAGGAAAAACACAGAACATTAGCAGACTACACATGGACTTAATTTTTCAGTACCATTTTTTTGAGGTCTTGCATTTTGATTGAGATTTGTCCATTCAATCTTTATATGTACAGAAACATCACCTGCTTATCTACCTATTAATACAAATCATCAAATGATATACACATATTCTATTTGCTGGTTGCAAATGGGAGAATGACAGAATGACACTATATATTTCTCTATCTTCTCCTTAGATCACTTTAGTTTCCAGATCCAAAACCAGCAGCTGTTGTTTATACTTCAGTATCTCTCTTTTAAAGCTATACTACTAAATACACAAGAAGTGTGTCCAATATGTCTTTACTCTCCACTTAGATGTGCTGGTGTGTAGATGACTCCTGGATCTCCAAAAGCAGCTTAGGCCAGAGAGATTGTTCTCTGTATCTCAGGATCACAGTTGTTCAAGGCAGTTTCCCTAACAAGATAAATATATTTGCTGACATCTATAAGTGGCTTAATACCAAGTGGGATGTTAGCTTGATTATTCTCTACTGTTTAACAGAATGACACAGCTCTCTCCAGAGCATAGTTTTCCTAAAAAAAAAAAAAAGTCTGTTCTTAACCCTTAATAGCATGCAAAAACCCTGTAAATCAGCTACCATGAATATTTTTTAATGTCTAATATCTTTTGTGTAGTCTTATCCTCTTAGGTTCACAGAAATAAATAATTTTTGCCAAAGGACACTCAATATACCTCTTTTCAACTTTCTAAACAAGGGAATATAATGTAGCAATTTTTGAGCTTTAGATTTTGAGCTTTAGAGATACATATGGGAATCTTTTGTGTGAAAGAGATTACAGTAATAACAGCTTATTTATAACATCTAAATTTATCCTATTGTGAATTTATTAAGGTCAACACTTTAAAGAATCACAAGTAGATAAAAGAATGCACTTTATCTTTGAAATTATTTGATTGAAAAGCTGCAGGAAGGTTTGGCAGGCTTAAACACCAAGCAAAATCAAAACAATAAAACCCTTAAACTACAGAGCTTTACTTTTCCTATTTCTTAGCTATTGCATCAGAGTAAGAGGAAAAAATAACATTATGAAGAATTTCAGAAGGAGCCCACTTCTTCTGTGCAGTAAATGTGCATTCTGTTTTCCAAAACCCCATTTTTGTGTTCAGTTAAAATAAGTTTTGTCTATTATATATTTTGAAAGTTCTCTACATACTTCAGCAAACATTCCCATCAGACTGATGAAGTAGGCCATGAAAAAGTAATGCTATTTTTTTGATACAGCATAGTAAAGCCCAGAACAAATTAATTGTTTGCAAAGTGCAGTGCCAATAGAGAGCTATAAAGCTCCCAAATTCTATGGTTATACACACATCCATGTGCTTTAAGCACTGGTGTTAGTAGCTAAACTAGAAAGTTAGCTGATACCTAATGTCTGGGTTTTGGTTTGGTTTGTTTCCCCCTATGCATGCCTGGATACAGCCGGCCACAGATTCTTTTTTTTTAATGATTTTTTAATTTTATTACTTTTTTTATTCCCTGTCTAAAATTGGGTGTATCGTGCTTAAATCTAGGTGGCTACAACAGAAAGACAAATCTAAGAACCTAATATCAAACTTAGACTTCTGGTACTTTATGGATTTTTTTCTTTTTTTTCCCCATCAAATTTCATGTCAACCAAGGCATGCTGCCGATTAAGACCTTAGCTCCACAAACAACCCACCTATCGCAACTGCTGCTGCTGAAGTCTTACTGCTCCTCCTGTCTTCACTGGTATCGGTCTCAAAGGCCTTTTTTCTATCCATTTTGACACTACCCTTAAAATAAACTCCCAGTCAGAAAGACAGTAACTTGAGATTGCAACAAAGAGGCAAATAGCAGAAAGCTGTTCTAGGCTCACTTCAGTCATAGCCCTGTGACACTGAAGGGGGAAGGCAGCAGCCTGTGGCAGCTTTTCATATGGAAGTGCTGCAGTTCCCTACTGAAATTACAAAAAGGTCTTTGTCATTCTCATGACCATCCTAAAAAGAAACTATATATATATATATATATATATATATGTATGTGTGTATATATATATATATAATATATCTATGAGCACAGCAAATTATTGCACACAACTATTTATTACACAAAAGAATAAGGACAATATGTTCAACTGAGCCTTACTCTCCATCTCTTCACATTTACCTTCTCAATCCAACTGAAAGTCTTACAGTAAACTCAGGCGCCCATGCCAAGGCAAAAGTACATGCAAAAAGAAAGTAGGTATATTTTAGAAAGCTAACAAAGCACAAACTGTACTTGAGAACTCTTCTATTATATAGTACAACTGTGGCCAACTTACTGCTCAGGGATTGAAATAAACAATTGTTTTACATAAAGCTTGTATACTCAGCAAAATAGTGATGGTATTTTCCAAAATTCTTAGATTTAAATGATTTAGGTGGTGATCCATGACATTTTCTATATTGTCTATATTTAAAGAAAAATGAGTATTTGGTTTGGTTTTAATAAACTGCTTTTATTACAATGTGTTGCAAATAGGCATTCTTGTACTGCTGACACTGTAAGCTGAGTTATAAGGTATAGGCTGCATGCTACATTGTGTCTATTATTTTTATCAAATTGAATGAGTGGATGAACTGTTCAGGAGAAATTTAAAAAGTTCATAATTTTAACAAATACTAAGGAGAAATGAAGCAGATCTTAAAAGAAAGGTACGTATGTGTTGCATTATTTAGATTCCAGAAATACAAATAATAACAAGTTCATGTGGATTTAGTTGAAAGATCCTTTGAATTATTTGTTCTATTGATTTTTTGGTCAGCTGAGTTTCTGAAGAGTAGTTTGTCATGGAAAACTCAGATATGTGTTGTCAACTTTATGTAATATGAATGGCAAAGTGGTTTTGTTTCAAATATGAAATGCATTAAACTCATGGGAGCTGTACACAAATCTAAAATTAATGAACCTGCATTTACATCATTTATAAAAAGAGTTAAGAAATTAATTCTGTTCAAGTATTCTGCTTTTTCTGTAGAATAATACAGAACTTTGGAAAATGTTTATAGCTACTAAGGTAATTTTTTTCTTCCTGTTACTTATGTTGAATACTTCTTATATAGAATGTAATTCTACTGAATGAGAAAGATTGTTTATCAGATAGGTAGATAGATAATACTCCAAAAAGGTGATAGAGTCTGCTCCAATTGATTTTTTGCCCTACAAAGCAGTTTGTTTTGTTATATATGAAATATGTGAGGTTCCAGAAGGCCATTATTTCTTGAATGCAAATAATAATACGATTTCCATCCCTATTCAGAAACAGATCCTTTACTCAGATACACACCACCATAACTACAATTGGCATCAGGAGCAGCTGTGCATATGTAACTAAGGGCAAAGCTTGGCCCTTAATCAAAATCATTTTCTGCTGAAAAAATATGCAGTTTATATACAGTTTATATTTCAGATGAGCCATTCAGTTATCTTTCTTTCTTCAGCAGCATATCATGAATTGTAAACCTTCAGCAATTATTTGTTGTGTATTATTCCATTGCAATGCCAAATCAATTAATATGTATTTATATAATTCTACAAAAATTAGTCACATGTTCTAGGCAACTCTTGCTATTCTATTTATGAGACAATCCAAATATTAAGCCCTGTAACCCAATAGATACAGTATTGACCTTGTTGCTAGCAGATTTCAGGTTTTACAGTAGCTCTGCAAAGCCTCAGGATTTTTCAGGCTTTGTCAGGGCTTCTCTTGGCCTTGCCAGAGCAGTTTCACATTGTTTAGCTGTAAAAGCAATATTCTAATGACCTATTTCCTAATGGCTATTTCCTAATTTGTTTTACTTTTGCTGAGCTTTGTGTAACCAGGTAGTATAACCATAACTTTTTTATAGATAATACTGCTAAGTAACTATTTTGTGTAGAATGAACTAGTTACAACCCTACCATAATGATGCAGTGTAATGGAATAAAAGACTGGGAGTGAGGGCAAGCCCGTAAATGTGAGGAAACAGCATGAAGTGTACAGTGTGTAGGGATGCGGTGATGACAGAGGTGGCCCATGGTGATACCAGAACTGTATTATTATTGACACTTTTCTCTGAAATAATTTTCTTTCTCCCCCTTTTATTTTCTTGTAATTTCTATTACACAACTAATAGATTCTTGATATTGCATAAAAGGTGTTGGGTTTTTGTGGTTTTCTCTTTTGTTTGTTTGGTTTTGGGGTTTTTGGTTTCTGGGGGGGGGGGTTGGGGGGGGAATGGTTCACCTTTTGCCAAAAGAAACATTTTGAGTATAACAGGTACCCCTTAATGGTCTTTAGCAGAGAATGTGTGGAAGTACAGGCTGTGCCATCTGCTCATGCACTTGAGGAATTTCTGAGTCTCAGAGATACTCCCCATGTAGAACATTTCTTCATCCTATTCATGTGTCAATTCCCAACAAGTCAATTTAAGCAGCAAATTATGGTATTATAGTTTTCAATGTCTTGAATAGGTATTTTTGGCGGTCACTATTAAGATCTCCATCTCATTCTCAGATTGTTCTGAGCAGACTAAGGTTCAGATGTAAACAAACAAACAAAAAAGTGCATCTACAACTGTTTCAAATAATTGTCTTTTACCTACCTCTTGGCAAAACCAGAATTTCAATCAAAGTTATTACTGAAGAAATATAAGTTCTTTGTGAAATAAACTTACTCATCTAGGTGCTTATAGAGGAACAGAATTAGTCTAAGAAAGAGACTCCTCATTATCTTTGATTCTCTATTTTTATTTATGTTTTAGAAGACAGTTATTTATTGATTCACGAATGGCTGCTAACATTTATGCTGGAAGCAGTATTTTACGTTTCCAGCAATCTGCATATGTGAAGACCATACGTTGCTATCTTTTCTAGACTATAAGGTAATGCACATAATCCTACTTTTATTTTCTGCTCTACTTTTCAAAGAAATAGGTACTTGAGTTTTAGCTTTTACAAAACAGAAGTTTATATAATTTTGTGAAAGGTGTTTGCCACTTCCAAATTTCCATGGAAGTATCTAGCTTATTAAACATTCATTTCTTGTTGCCGTACTATCTTGAAAGGAAAGCCTTCTTCAGTGTCATGAAAATAATTGCATTACCTTTTAGTGATATTTCAACCATTGTGAACTAGGGAATTTTATTAACCATCATTAAAATCTCTTCTTACAAATAAAAATATTCCTGCCAATTAGGGCAACTCTTTTTCATATTTTTATATATATTGATAGGTCATTGAGTCTGATCTAAAACCTTTGTTGGTAGAAAATGTTGGACCAAGTCCAAACCAGTGAAGAGAAATAAATAGAAATGGAAATGACACTCATAGAAAACACTAAATATTATCATAGTCTATTTCCTATTTGCATTTCTGTCCATCCTCCCTCAGTGTTTTAAGATCTCTTCTAATGAAAGAAAACAGCATGTTGAATGTCAAGAGCTGAACAAGAACTGAAATTCATTTTTTGGATGAGGAAAGTGACATGAAATTGAATAGAACTTTTACCATCAACATGATTCATAAGGACCATTTGTTGATTAAACTATCTGTTGTACTCTCAGCATGTCATATCACATCAATCGCATATGAATTTAAATTAAAGTCATATTCCAAAAAATAATAATTGCCAAGTTGCCACGTGTACCATCTGAGTGCTAAATTTAAGCTTTTGCAGTACTTCAGCAGCTGCATGAAGCTATGAATAATTCATTAACTGTATGAAATAGTAGATTAGAATTAACCAACTAGTTGCATATTTTAGCTAATGTTTACGATTGAAGAAATATAACTAGAAAATTCACCAGATACAAGCAATTATTTTGTGCAACATTTTGGAAGATCTACTTAATTCTTAATATATACTTTAGGCAAACAGAGAGGAACTGAGCTAAATTTCAGAATTGCACCATGAAAATAAACAAAATAAAAAAAGGAGAGGGAAAAAGGTCTTCTGCTAGGTAATGTACAAGTGGCTTGTAATGCCCCAGGAATTCTTTTTCTTGAATTTCTTAATGGGCAACAGGTGATTCTTTTATAAGCTTACCTTCATTCATCATTTTTGTGTAATTTTAGATTGAAGGAATCATATACTTTCTGTCCACATCAGGAAAGATTTGTCTTTTTTTCCTGAGTAATAACAAGCATTACAGTCCATATTTTCCATTCCTGAATTGCCAGAGATAGGTTAGTACTGGGCTTTCATGGTTTTGGTGGCTGATAAGCAACAACAACTATCTGATAGATGGAAACTGAACATTTCCTTTGCAGGCATTACACATTCTTATTCTTAAATAAATTGCCAATGCATAAACAGCTCATTTTATATCAGTGGGCTCAAAAGTGAAGTATTTTTAAGGCCAGGAAAAGAGGTTCATTGTCTCACCAATGTGATGACAAGATTTTACAGAATCATAGCATATCTCAAGTTGGAAGGGACCCATAAAGATCACAGTGTCCAACTCCCTGCTTGTTGCAGTACTACATGACAAAGAACACCATCTAGACACTGCTTGATCTACAACAAGCTTTGTGCTGACTACTTCTTTGTGGAGTCTGTTTCAGAGACCGACAACCCTCTCAGTGAAAAACCTTTTCCTAACGTCCATTCTGAACTTTCCCTGACACAGCAGGAATCACTCTGGGGAAAGGATTTCAGGAAAATGCTGGCTTTGGAAGCAGTCAGGGTATTTGTCTTCCTCCTCATCAGAAGGGCAGCGTGAGTCTTGAAACCTTTATTGTGCATTATGCTGACCTCAAGCCTCTGGGTCGACACACTTTAAGGTGGGAGCTTAAACATTTGTATTGTGGAGCTCATGGACATATGTGATTGTAACCAGTGAAGGGAGGGGTGTTGTCAGTCACTACATTTCTGCTCTGTTGTTACTTCTGTCAGGATGTCAATATATCTTATCTGTTTCCTCTAATTTTTACTACCAGCCATCTTCCAGGCAGGAAGGGAGAGGGGAGAAAGAGAGGGAGAAGAAGGGAGGAAAGGAAAAGAAGAGAGAGACATGGGGAATGCTACCAGTATAGTAGAAGAAAGATAGCAAAAATACAAAATTATATTGCTTTTATTCAGAGTAATATATCAGTCTTTTGGTATAAAATTCTTGTACTGATGCAGTACTCTAATAGAGGGAACTGTTTTGAAGGATTTTAGGTACTCAAACATTGCTTTTACTTGCATTGAAACTGCTTATACATAATATACCAGGGCTCTGCAACTGCCAGTGCTTTAAAGATATTTAAGTGATAAAACTCCTGGTCCAGGCAGAACACTCAGCAGAAATAAGTAAAAGTGAAGAGGCAAAACAAAGTAACAATGCAGTATTTTAATGAAAAGTAATGGATGAAGGTGATGGTTGGTCTGATTGAATGGCAGAACAGTTTGCCTAGTGCAAAATTGAAGTCCTTGAGGTTAACAGGAACAACTTACTACATAGATCCAGTACTTTCTTAGCCTCTTATTTTACTTCGTCTTCTCTTTACTTCATCACTCTATCCAGAAGATTATCAAATAGAAACTTACAATGCAGGTTTTTATAATGCATTACTCTTTCCAAATTAATTTTTTGGTGTGATTTGTTTTTATGGTGTTACCATATAGTATTATAGTAATTATAGTAATTAAAGATCTCTCAGTATGACATATTTTGCAGGATCTCAACTAATTAGGACAATTGGTCAAATGGCACATTTCTGATTCTGCCAGGGTATTTATATGGCAATTAAGAAAATTCTGCTCTAGTAAGATAATTTCACAGTGACAAAAAGATATATTACTATCTATAATTATACTGTAATTATAATAATGTTTAGCACTTACACGATGCTTTCTACTTCAGGATCTCAGAAAGTTCTTCAGAAGAATTCAGTTTGCATTCAGACTGTGGTACATCTGCTGTTACCTCTGTTTTATAGATAGGGAAAATAAATTATAGAAAGTCAAGATATGTGCTAAAGCCTATATAATAAGCCATTGAAAAAAGCTGACTCAAAGAACTGGAGTCAAAATTTGGTCTATAGTTTCATTCACTAATTTCTACTACATAAAAGGGCTAGATTGTATGTCTCAGGCATGTGTCCTCAAAGGTCTCTCCTAGAGTATAAACACAGAGTATGTTTGGCTTTAACCCACCTTATAGATCTTTCAAACAGCTGAATCCAAATTTGCACATCATAATTTGTATCTGGGGAAAAATGAAAGAATGATGGCCTACAGACTTGTCTGAGAGGGGCAGCAGCTCTCAGAACTGCTCTTGGAGCAACTGTTTCCTTAATACATCCTCCTCAGGTCTTGTCTGAGTCAGAGTTATATCCATGTCCTTCACAACATATCTGTAATACACAGATACTCCAACGTAAGGACTCTGAAGTCATTGACAATGCTGAGTAAACAGCATCATTCATGCCCGAGGAAAAGTGAATAGAAACAAAGAAATTACACACTTTTGTGTTAGAAATTAATTATTTCTGTTTTAAAAAATAGCATCAAACAAAAAATAGATTTCAAACATTTCAGTTAACACTTTTCTTTCCATTTCCAACACTTATCTCTGTATCAATATCAACATTTATGTAGCTCCAAATCCCCGATGTGTCTTTCATATTGTGTTTCAGTGCAAATTTACTCTTTCTTTCCTGCAATATCATTTCAGTTTCCTCCCAATAAACATATAATAAAAATGTTTCTATTCCACGTTAAATAATAATTTTTGAAAATTAAGAATCTGTGAATCAAAATCGGAAAATTCTCTGGTCAGCTAGAGTCTATCTAGATGATAGGGAGAGAAACTTAATCAGGCTGGAAGAAATTTAGTTAATTTACAGTCATTCCCAAGATACAGTACATGAGTGACATACAGAACACCTGGAGGCAATAAACAAAGAATCAATAGTCCACACTTCCAATATTTTTCAGTTATTTGATATTTTACTTTAAAAAGCTGTAGAAGAAACAAAGACATCAGAATAAAATTATTACTGTGACTCAGTTTTTTTCTTCACAGAAACCCCATGACAATTAGGAAGAAAAATAAAATGGAAATATAAAGGATAATTTTCCCATAATAACAACATAAATAATCAATGATTAATGGATATAAACTAAAGCAGAGGAAGTTCCACTAACTTCTTTCTATTGAGGGTGGCAGAGCACTGGGACCGGCTGCCAGGGAAATCTTGACTCTCCCTCTCTGGAAACATTCAAAACACACCTGGACATGTTTCTGTATCATCTGCTCTACATGACCCTGCCTTGGCAGGGAGGTTGGACCAGATGATTTCCAGAGGTCCCTTCCAATACTAACAATTCTGTGATAATAGTAATAAAAAGAAGAAATAATTTTAAAAACATTTTCTATCACAAAATGTGCAGTTCAGAGTCACTGTGTCTTATAAGGCATTTAGAAAAAGAATTAACTATTGATACAGAATGCAAAAGTATTTGGTGTTAAATTTACACAATTGATGTGGAAATGTATAAAAACAAGCTGTATGACATAAGTCAGACTTTCTCTGAGTTTGCAGATTTAAGAAACTTTCCTTGCAGCTACTCTATGAATGTCTAATATAGAATCCTTCCTTCAAATCCAGTTTGGAGGTGGGATGAGAAACAGCATGTTGTATTAAGCCACTGCCAAGTGCTGTGTGTTTTCTGCTACATAGTTTTGGGATTGGGGATGAGTGGGGAGAATAAAAGACTCTTGGCTTTTCTATGGGGTCAGAGTAAGCACTTAGTTCATGTTTTCTCTTATGCAAGTATTCAGGGCATGATTGTTTACCACTCTGAACTAACCCTTTGTCTCTAAAGTATATTATATATATACATCTAAAAGATATTTTGGCAAGGTACTTATGGTTAAGTATGGTGCAGAAAAATACTGCTCAGACTTCTTTCTTTACTGTCATGATTTCAAGTTTCAGTCCCTTAGTTCAAGTCTCTTGTTTCTTTTCAGCTGAACTGGAAAAACATGCCAAAGTTATGATGTGAACAAACAAGGACAAGGAAAACCTGTCTAACATAATTTTACTTGACACCTAAATTATGGTCATGTTGGGCTCAGGAAATAAAGAATGCTGCAGAAATCGAATGGACCATTTTTCCTTTAGTGCTAGTACATTTTCTGTTGACATTTTCTGTATATCAGAAATACACAGAACTAATCAAAGCAAACTAAAAGTTCAGATGAAAATATTTTTCTCTGGACCTACTTCAAACTTACAGCTACCTTATTAGGTTGAAAAATAGTCAATTTTATTTTATCCTAATGTTACTATTCTAGATTTTCACTGAACCTATTCTCATTTATTTTTCTGTCTTAGTTGGAAAGCTCACCCAATTTTTGATTTGTAGAAATAGTCTTCAACGCTGAAACAAATTAGTACGTTTTAATTCTATATTCACCTTAAATAAATGGAAATTTTCATTAAATCCAAAATTGGAATTTTTTATGCACCTTTGACATTTTGCCTCATTTTAAAAGAAATATAATTTTCTATAATATTCCAAAATTGTAATAATCACTGATTTACAAAACATGTGCTATCATTTCAATGCATATCTAACCTGACGTAGAATACAGACATACATATGAAGTAAAGAACATAGAAGGAAGCTCTACATTAATTTCAAACTGTTGTATAAGTCAAATGGACACAATTTCTAGAGATTATTTTTTCTTTTGTTCTAAGGATCAGAACTGTTCCAAGTTCTTCTGCTCCAAGAGCCTTGTCCACCTGACTATTAAGACTAAGGTTGGCCACTGTTGGCAAACAGACAGGTTAGAGAGAGTGTTGCTACTTAGGTCACTGAAGAAGGGTATTGCTCCAAGAACCCTGAAGGACAGAAAGAAGCCATTTTATCTGACTTTTTGTATCTTTCGATAACATCATCTCTGTGGACTTGTTTAACAAAATCTGACTCACTTTTCTGACTGCTCCAAACCGTCCCCATTTCATCAATTTTCCCTGCCTGAAAAGTGCTGATGAAAGGCCCTCATTCTGGCAGATTGGGAAATGAACAAAAAGATTTCACTTCTACTTTTCAATAGTAGTATTAAAGTTTGATGGATTTTGAAGAAAATGAAATTTTGAGATGATTAGCTAAACCTGCAGATTTAATTAATCACAGCTTTAATCCACCGTAATGCTTATGCATACATAAAGATTTTAAACATGTGGACATGAGTTCACAGAAGCGGGCTTTTTAGAAAAGAAAATTGCCTAAGGAAGGTTTAAGGTGAGTTTTTAGAATTTCCCTGTAATTGTATAAAATTGTGCAAAGTTGAAACTTGCACAAAATATAGTGTTTATTTTCTTTCGATTTTCAGTTGGAAACATCCAGGTATTATAAAGTTAGACTTTAAAAAGGAAAAAAAAAAAATCTAAATTGCTCTGTTTCAAAGAACTAGAAATGAGAAAGAAAACTGGGAAATTCCACTCTGACTATATTTCATTGTCTTACAGCATACTCACAAAGGGCCCTTGATTTAATGTCTGATACTTATTCTTCAGGCATGTTATAGAATTTTCATCAAGGCTAGGGTGATATCACCAGGTTGACCAGAGATATGATGAAATTCCTATTTACAAGAAAAATGGTTGTCCCTTGTCTACTGAGAAAAAAAAATGCCTTGACTGATACATCATTGTCAACCTTTGCTGCCATTGTTTATTCCTCTCTGTTTTCTGTGGAAGTTCTTCAGACTGTCTCAGTCCATAAATCTTTGGTTATTTTACTGCTTGAAGATACTGGGGCAGCATAACACATTCAAAATCTTTTTATGAAGGGCCTGTAGGACATTTTCTTTGAAAACAGATATTTACACATTAATTAATATCACTTTGTTACAGGAAGAATATGTGCAAAATATATTAAATACATTGATACCTACTTCAGAGTTTTCTTGTTTTGATCAGTTTAATAAAATACAAACCATATATGGGTCTTTGGATGCTGAATTTTTGATAACCAATTTTTTAGGGGGTTTTGTTTGTTTGTTTGTTTGTTTGTTTTTTAATAATATGCATACAAGTGATTGAAAACCCTTATTATGTTTTGGAAAGCTGTAAAATTGCCCAGTCAATCCAGAGGAGGAAGAAGCAGTTCTCAAGGGAAAAAAAAAAAAAAAAAAGGCAGTTAAAAGGAGAAAACATGACCCTCGGGGACTGCCTAGTTGACACTGACCCAACAGGATGGACTAGGTGACCTGTTTAGATCCTTTACAGCCTTTTGAGCCTATGAAAGAATAAAACGGCAGAGGGAAAAGAAGAGAAGCTTGTGTAGTAAATAAAAGTCATGAGAAAGGCAAAGGTGATACAAGGGCCACAATATGTAACAGCGAATGATTGATCCTACAAGTCAGAGAATGAAGGTATCTTGTTTTCAGATTGTTTGAGTCTCAATCCTTTGTAAGCAGCCTTTTTGAAGATGGCTTTGTAGGCAGCTGGCAAGGCCCAGAAGGCCCATCCTCTGTGTCAAGGGTATAAAGGTTCCCATTATCTTAGAGCAATTTTGTAGCCCTAAGATGAAGAAAATGTTTGCTTTGTTTTTTTTTTGTTTTTTTTGTTTTTTTTTGGTTTTTTTTTGTTTTGTTTTGTTTTGTTTTGGTTTTGGTTTTGGTTTTGGTTTTGGTTTGGTTTGTTTTTTGGGTTTTTTTTGTGATTGTGTAGCAATTATGAAATTCATAAAAGTTGTCTGGTTTTGTTTTTGGTCTAGCAATGTGGAACGGATTTTAGAAGATATTTGTAAATTACCTTATAAACAGAATAGCTCTGATATATATTCATAGGTTGAACAGATGCCTACTAGGCTACCCAAAAGAATCTTCATGTTTCTAACTCACTTCAAAATTATGTGCAATTGTGGATGTGCATTCACATTCTCAGTCTTAAACTGTGATACAGTCCTGCACACTTTGAGAGTGCCAGTGGAGATCTCTTTCCTTGTGCTTTTCTGAGGGCACTCCAGTAATGCACAACGGGACTCTTGACGCTTATGACAGTGTTCTAACACTTCTGAAATATGTAGGGTGGCACAAAAGGTGCTTAAAAAGATCTCATTTGTTTTGTGGTTTTTTTTTTTTTTTTTTCCTACAAGCACTCTCTATCAAGGTGTCCTGCATTTCTCAATAAATCTGAGGTTCTACATAACTTTAAAATAGAAGTGCAGCTTTCTTTAGCACCCTGTACAGTACTCTGTTCAAGCTTTTGTGTTGCAGAATAAACAGCACTCCATTCACCTGGCTTTGGCTCTTTCCTAGCACAAAAGTCTTTCTTTACAAGTGCTCTTACACATCAAGACCCTCTAAATGTGCTGGATCCTACAGTGTGGTCTGTTTATTCCTCTTATCAGCACCTTGTCTGTTGCTTGAGTCACAAGAAGATTAGAGATCTCCCTTACGTTTTCTCACCTTTCCTTTTTATACCCCAAATATACCCACACTTTCTATATCTACAATAACTTTAATAATATTAAAAGTTTTTGTTTTTTTTTTTTTTTAAGATTTATTGAAAGATTTGAAAGGTTCACTGAAAGACTTTTTTTTTTTTGTTTCAAAACTTGATCAACAAGGAGACCCATTCAAAAGTGCTAGGCATGGAAAAGAGATGCTTGGGCCTCATGGCTATATCTAGTTTGTGTAATGTTTACTATGTTACTATGGGGAAATTGTTTATATACATACAGCAGAGTACACCATGCTTACTTTCACATATGCTAAAAATCAAACTCCCACTGCAAGGTTCATAATAGTAATCAAGCTGTTCAAATAAAGTGTTTTTAACAAGACTCAGACATTGTTTCCCTGGTGCGAATTGGCATACAAGACCATGGGATAGTAGTCCTTTTTGGAGTGACACCCTCTTCTGTGGCAATTTCTCACCTAATTTTTTTCTTTATGAATTAGATAATTCAGCTATTTTTGCTGAAATAAAGTACTGATGTCACATTCTGGAAGTCCCTGGGTTCTTGGGGTGCCAGCCTGTGTCTGTTAGGGGATAGATAAGTCAGAGTGATGCAGATCTCTGTTTGTCTTGGGAAGCCCCTGGGAGTTACTGCTTTTGGAAGAACAGAATATCTTCCTGAACTGATCAGGGTGCACAAGGAGCATAATTTATCTTTCAGTATGGTGCAGTGTGCCCTGACAGTACGTCTGGCATCTCTACTAGCCAAGGGAGAAGAGGGACAGCAGAGCAAGATGCTGACTTTCCTTTTCCACCCTCCCCATTCAGTACTTAAAAACAGGGAGCAGTGAAGACACTCAAGGATAAAGAAACATAACAGCCTCTCTAGGCAGTGCAACTCTGCTTGTTCCTGTGTTACCTGTAGTACCTTAGTTTTGTTCTCTTTGCCTGGAGAACTGCAGGGCATTCTATCCCATGGGAATTTAACTTTGAAAGCTCATTGTTTATAGTAGGCAGTGATGTTGTGTCATTGCATGGTCAAAAAGACAAAGACTTGAGTTTTTTAGCCCCTTTTTATGGTTTCATCACTCAGTGAATGTAATACAGGCTTACTTTTATTGCTACAGGATTGTATTTTCATACTGAAACACAGGTGCTCTCTAGGCTTTCTTTTTTTTTTTCCAAATGACTAGACTTTTTCACAGTAATGGTTAGCTGCTGGCCATGTAACACTCTGAATAGATTTTCATACAGTAATTATAATACTCAGACAAAACAGACTTTTAAATTACTGAACTGACTTGCTGAAATGTTGAAGCTAAGATGTTGGAGCTATCTGAGAAAACTTTCAGTATGTGCTTGAATTTCTGTTTGTAGACTGTTATATTTTTAATGATATATTTATGGCTTGAAGTGAAAAATGTTCTCTATACACGAGAAATAGTTAATTTGCTTAGATGACTCATGCATTAACACTAACATTGCTGAATTTTACTCCTGCGTCCATTTCCTGGGAAATGCAACTCTCTTGTTAAAAAAAGAATCTGTACGTGTTAGACCAGATTGTGATTCCGTTTGCACAGCTATATAGAGAAAATACTGTATACACTATTTTTCAAGTAAAGAAGGCCAAATCTGTTGATCCTACTCTGTCAGGATCTCTTGGACTTTCTATTGATTTTCCCATAGGACTACTTTACATGAGAAAATAAGAAAACAGAAACGGATGAAGCCTGGGGCCAGACTGAGAGTAATTGTGTAAGAACCCTTGTTTTTTTAAGAGACTTTCTGAGAACGGCAGTCACTGGGAGAGTGGCTGTGTGCAAGCCACAATACTCAGAAGGTTGTGCTAAGGCATCAGTGGATTTTTTTGAGCAGTATAGGTAATTTATTTTTTGATTACTTATTTTTTAAAGGTTCTGTCAGAATCTGGAACATTTTCTAGGGGACCATAGAATTTTGGAATGGCCCTATTGGCCAGACTTACAGCTGAACCAGGCTAACGTGGGAAAAATATATCTGAGGACATCTGCTTCCAGCTACACCAGGCTATTTGGTCCATTCATGTCAACTGGCTAATGTATGTGACATTTGAGAAAGATTAGAAAGTTCAAAGTCATCTAAGACTGTTAAATACAAGCTGCAAATATTATACAGGAATTTATTATCTATAACCATTGTTCATAGAAAAAGTGTTTTGTCAAACTGTTAATTGAACAGAAAGTTTTGACCTGAAACTGAAGACTTGAACTCTGTAGCTCAGGCACATATTGCAAGAGTTCTAAAGTGAAGTCTGAAATCAATATTCTTGTCACTTATGCTCAGTATGAATGCATTGTATTAATTTCTCTATTCTTCATTTTGGTTAACAGACTATAATAGATCAAAATATGTCGATTAATAAAAGCTTTATATTTTTTTATGTTACATGACACTTGACCCCATCCTTTTCTTAATTATTTGATAGATTCCATAACAACCAACAATCTATATTTTAGAAGTCTGTTTTCTAGTCTTAAGCTTATGCCCTTGTATATGCAGTTTTTGGAGACACTATCCAAAAGCATTACACAAAGGATGTATTATTTAATAGACCTAAAGTCAAAAT
Organism: Scytalopus superciliaris; assembly: GCA_013400415.1. Taxonomy (NCBI): domain Eukaryota; kingdom Metazoa; phylum Chordata; class Aves; order Passeriformes; family Rhinocryptidae; genus Scytalopus; species Scytalopus superciliaris. The sequence goes on from VXBX01003999.1 coordinate 168,609, forward strand.
GTTCATGATTCAATATGCCATAGGTCACTACATTTTGAAATGACTGCATATTTCCTAAATGATGCCTAGTTCTGAAATATATTTTGGGAACTGTCCACACGTTTGGGAAAACACAAACACTTTGAATGATGAGTTATGGGGTTTAGACAGTATATATTTCTTTTGTCATATCCTTGGTGGGAAACTGGATTTTCAGATTCTCTATCACTGTTTAGCAATATTTTTACATTTAATATGGTCCATGAGGAGTTCTGCAACACTTTTGGGCCATATTTTTTATTTTTATTGCAGTTCCTAATGACATTTTGATAGGTCCATAATGAGTCAGAATATTTTGTTATGCATTATGTATTTTCTTTTTTTCAAAAGTATGAATATGGTTGTCTGGCTCCTCTGACATGATATATTTTAGAAATCAACAGCCATAATATTGCTGTGAGTTACAGTCCATTCTCTTCCTTTGCCAGAAAGTCTCATGAGATGGAGGTTTTGTTTTGTTTGGTTGGTTGATTGCTTGCTTTCAGTATGGGCTACTTCTCATTTTAATTTGATGTTTCAGGATCTCAGAGTGGAAGATATTTAGGTCAGTTTTGGACAAGTGTTTGCACAAAAATTGTGATGTGTATTATTCTTAAATGACTCATAACCAGTGCATTTTTCTGCCTTTTTTTCTTTTTTTTTTTTTTTTCCCCAAAGGACAATATTTTTTGAAACTCTGCATGGACTATATCAGGGTCCTGAAAGGAACAGAAAGGAAAAAATGTAATGTAATTTTGTTTTTCTATGTAAAAAAAAAAAAGTCTTTTTCAAGATGCATCAAAAATGTATTCAATCCATCAGTCACTGTAAATGCTGCCATTAATAACAATTTGACATTAATTTTCACCTGCCTTGTATATCCTGAAGGATTAATATGAATTACATTAAAAAAATTACAAAGTTATTAATCTAAAGTTATTTCATTGAATCTATACTTATGAAAAAAACCTCTAAACTTTGCTGTTTTATACTTTTAGAAATATTGTCAATACAGTTACATTATATTTAGATGTGTAGAAAATTTTTTCAGCACATGGTAATGGCTTCGTTGATGGAGCAATTGCTATTTTCCAATAGAAATTATTTGCGCAAATATGAACGTTATTAGTTTTCATAATGTACAGGAGTTGGATTGACTCAAGCTTGCCCAAGTCAGGTGATCCTTAAATTTCCTCTGTCTCTTGGGACTAACAATGAATTTGCAGTTTTCCACCAGACATCCAAAATCACAGTGCTATGTCTAAAAGTTACCGTCATTGTAGCCCACTGGCAGTCCCACAGGGAAGTCTGATTAGCAGACTGTGTAAGCACCGCTGTTTTTCTCCAGTGCTTATGCAAGAGGTTGGTTTAAATATCTACTGATCTTTAGCCAGGAGCAACCTGAGCTTCTAAATCCACCCAGCACAGCATCTTGTAGAGATGACATCATTTCTGGTCAGCAGTCTGGTTTTGGGGGGTTGTGTTCAGTATTGTGGGGATACACACCTGGCCTGCTTCCAGGTTCAGGGGCAGTTCCAGAACTCGCTGGTGGGATGTGCATGTCACTCCCCGTTTTCAGCATTAGCACATGGAAAGCCAGTTTGGGTCTCTACACGCTTGGAGCAGGCTACCTTCCTTCACTCAGATCTCAAATGTGCCTAATTAAGAGTTCCCTTCCAGAGCTCAGACTCTACTCAGAAATTGTTTCACATGATTTTTGTTTTTAATTTTGCATTTCACAGACAGTGGTTTATGGCTTATCTGAGGCAAAAATAAAGAACACATTGGAAGGATAGTCATGATAAAAATCATACACAATTTCTGAGTGTGTCCATGATATTATTTCTTGTTGAAACATTATATATGAATATTGCAGAATTTATTTAAATATTAATTAGTACTTTAGATCTTTCCAGTTCTTTCCAGATTAGACTTTCCAAAAACTGATAAACATATATCAGGAAAAGTTCTCATTTTTACTGATCATAAGTCCTCTTGAACACCTTTCTGTGGACAGTAATTGTGAACTTATCATTATTTTGAAAAGTTTACTTTTCCAACTTTTTTTAAAAAGTACATTTGTACTGGATATCTTTTTTTAAGAATCCTTTAATAGGCAAATAGTCATATTTGACAAATATCAGAATGTTGTTAGGACATAAAAGATAATCAGCTGATATGATATGCTTCTTTTAAAATCTAATAAAAGTAACTCTGAAGCACTGTACAGTAATGAACATTGTAACATCACTTTCTGATGAGTATTCTGTGCCACTCAGGGACAGTAATGTTTTTACTGTTACAAACATTCAGACTGATTAATCAATGTAGTAGTATTCTCCTGCAATATGGACAAAGTAAATTGGCAAAGAAAATCTAATCAATGTGTTAAATATGCAACGTTTCCTTTAGTGTAATGAATGCTATATTTCTACAGGTAAGATTTTATGTCCCCAAGGTTCAGAGATTAGTCACATTTTCCTTTTATTGGCATACATTAACAATGTTTATATCATTTTGACAATCCAAACCAGATTTATATGAAACTTATATTAGCTGTGACATTTTTATGGACAGAAATTGTGTAAGATTCCATTTCACATAAGACAAAAAAATATTTTAAGTATTTAAAACTCTCTGCAGAATTTGAAGTTTGGTGGATGACATTTAAACAAATTTCTGTGTTCACAAATACAAATATATACATATATGTGCATTTATATGCACAAGTATCCATAAATTTGCACAGATATGTGCATATGTGTATGTAAACTATAAATATACATAAGTAGCTGTGTATGTTATATATAACATTCTTATTACACCTTATTTACCTGCCTGTAAGAGAATGAAAAGATGCAATAAGTTTTGTGTTTAAATTACTTTGACTGAAGCTTGATAATTCTCATTATAGCAGTTTTATCAGTCAGTGTCATCCTGCAACAGCGTGAAAGCTTTTCCTGTCCATCATACTCAAGGCTGCTGTTCTTTCATCTTGTCATGCTTAGGTAATGTAGGTTGACGAGCCCCTGTATGATGAAGATTCCACATAAAAAACATTGAAAAAGCAGAAGAGTGCACCTACACTGTGCCTGTAGATCACAGTGTCAAAGACTGTCCTCTTCCATGGTGAGGTGAACCCAGCCTGTAGCATGCCACAGAAAGATTGCCGTGGATAAGGCTTCCAGCTGAGTGTCAGAGATGATTAATGAGACAGATAAGAGAACATCCTCCTTTTGACATTAGGGGCAGATAGAAGAGAATGAAAAAGTGGAGGAAAGCAAAACATTTATATCTGAAAAAATAATGAGGGTCAGCAAAGCTCTGGTCTCAAATTAGAGTTGTGTGTTGGTCCATTTGTCGTTGTATCTTGACCTTTTCTATCTGATAAAGGACTTTTAGGGGAAAATGGTAAAAAAATATCCCCTATAGAGAAAGAAAAAGGATGAATAGCTTTAATGGAAAGAAACACAGCAAGACAAAAGCAGAATGTGAGCAAAAAAACCCAGAACAAGGTGTTTTTCAGAATGAGTTATTCCTTTCTCCAGCTCTGAGATGGCTTTGTGGAGACTGGAGCACATAAAGGCAAATATCTTCAGCAAGGCTTAATTAAAAAAATTACATAAAAGACTAGTAACAGAAATAAGTATTGCTGAAAAGAGTTTTAGAATATACACAGCAAGTTCTGACTGCACAGGGAAGTCCATGACCCACTCCCCTCAGCTTCTTGGAGGGGGCGAATCAAAAGAACAGTCAATATAAATGTCAAAAGTCATGATGGAGCTTCCTGTTAATGCAGATATACAGCTCATGCTGTAAAAGGAAAAAAATCATTCCTTATTCCATGAAGTTATTCAAATTACTACTTTTGTTGTCAGCAGGCAATTTGTGGGCAGAAAAATATTTTTTTAGATGCACAAGTTTTTCTAATGAGAACCATCGAGTAATTTGCTGTCTGGGTGAAATGTATCAGACCTCACGAGAAACTTAAATGGCAGAGTAAATTAGATAAAAATTCTTGGTTTGGGAGTGTGCTGCAATAAGGTTATCTACTAAAAAGTAAAATTAGCCCTTAAGATGCTGAAATATTTGTACTACAATGAGGGGGGGAACTCATATTTTAAAAATGTTATGAGGACTTATGTCTCTAAAACATTATAATTTTATGGAGTGGGGAGGAGCAGTATAGTGTTACCAGCATGTGTATGGACTTCAGATCTTGACAGATACCCCTGCTTTATTAATTTGAATAAGTTATAATAATTAACTTATTAATATTGATCTGATAATTTAATAACATTTGGTAAATATTTTAATATTTTGATGACAATTTAGTTATTTTCAATATTATGCTATCTCTCATTTGGCAGGTAGGCTATTCCTTCAAAAAAAATTCATCCTCCTTCTTTGAATCTGAAAATAAGATGGCATTAATGATATGTGTGTTAAAACTTTCAAGAAAAGACTAAGATTAGTTTAAAAGATATGCTTTTATTTATGAAAAACGGCAAAAAATTAATAAAGCAAAAAATTAATTTATTGGATAAAATAAAATAAAAAACCTACTGTTGGTAACTTACAAGTTAATTAAAACTTGCATCTTTCTGTATAGCTCGCTTGAAATCTTCGTCTGGGAATGTGCAGTACTGTCAAAACATCTTAAAATGAAAATTCTTCCAGGATAGTTTCTTGTTAACATATTACACATAGCTACTGATAGTGTAATCAAATCACATTTATTTAGCAAGCTGGTTTTTGAGTGTGAGTTCTTTTCATCCAATGGCAATGTTATATCAGTTTAGTGCAGTAGATAAGCAGCTTCTATGAAATACAGGCAAAAAAGTAATACATTTAAAAGTAACATGCTGATCTCCAAACCAAAGATGTCATTTCCAAGACAGAAAATATAAATGTACTGCTTTCACAGATAATATGCTACAGCCTATCAGTGTAAACTGGTTTACATAAATATAGTTGATAAATAGCCTTCATTTTGGTTCGGTATGTTTATCAAATGGATCAGTATGAAAATAATTTTTGCTGTAGCCACAAATAACAGAAAATATTGTCCAGGAGAAAATAAATTGAACAGTGCTGTTGCTACTTCCATCTACTTGCTCCAATCCATCACAAGAAGAGGATAGTTAAAGTAAAGATTTCTTCATCATGGTCCCATCCCAGCCTTGTGTACTCTCCTCACCATCACCCACCCCCAATCCCCCTTCCAATCCCCCCCAAAAAAAGAAAATATCAAGGAAGAAATATATACTTTTCTTGAAACATAAAAGACATAAACCCAGACATATTATCTTAACCATGTTTGAAAAAGGGAAGTATGTGAGAGTTTACGTAGATCTATAGTTAAACATAAAGACTTGGTGGATTAAAAGCAAGACATTTACATGTTTTATACTACATAGAAAGCTGTGATATTCTAGTCAGGTTGTCTGAGGTTGCCCAAAGGTCTTTAATCAACATGTCAGACCATAGAGAATTGTGTCACTATGAAGAAAGAGACCACAATATAGAATGAATACTAGTCTGTAGTGCTCATTTAAGAAATTGGATCACTAATGCATACATTGCAAAATTACTGTCACAAATGGTGACAGATGGAGAAACCTCACCTCTATACAATCACGTTTTTTTTCAAGCCATTGCTGCAGTATTCTCTCCTCTTTATTATAAAACCATTCCTGAACTTTAAAACCATGGAAATATCCTCAGTTTTGCCTTTTATTTTTCGAAACTTCACAGTTACTTAAATTTCACATAGATCTTCTTCCATTTAAGGAAACACAATTTCTTGAAACTTCTATTCTAAGAGTGCAACTTAATGAAGCACAAATTCTCTAGGCCCAGAAGATAATTTTCAGTAAGCTAGACAAGGAAATGAAGCTATATTTTGTAATTGTAAGATTAAAGCAGGTTACAAATTCTTAAAAGCTGGATGAGAGCAGGACTCTGAGGGGCCAGTACAAGAGTCCACATCACAAAATATACTTTATCTGTCACTTTTACCATAGTCTGGGTATGATATTTTGGTTTTAGAAAGACCTAGCCATTGAGAAAACGTGGGTTGGAAAGCAGATAGATAGACAGTAGTGCTCACATTCTGTGTATTAAGATCTTCCTTTCCCTAGTGAAGTCAAGTGTAATGCCTTTATTTCCACAAGTCCATCAAGAAATACAAAGAGACCTCATTGGTCACAGCTTCTGATGGGGAATGGTGAGCACTGAGAAGCATCTGGGAGCAGTTCATGGAAGAGTGGAGCAACAGATATGAAATGCCAGGGTTTAGCTCCTGGAACTGGGTGTGAAATTGTTCTGACATATTGATGCTTTTGACAGTGAAGCAGAAGAGTCACTAAAGACACAAATTAGGAGAGCAAATGTTGTGAATACGCCTGTGTTAACCTGAGTTATTTTCTTGACTGTTGAAAATCACTTTTTCACTTCCTATTCCCACCAGCACATTTTTATTTTGTTGAAAGATAAAAGTAACATAATGTTTAATTACCTAAAAATTACAGATAATATGAAATATAAAATAAGGGATGCATAGCACCAGTTGGAAGCTATTTGATGGGTTTTTTTAAATAAAATAATATTTTTACTCTTTATTGTATCATATTATACAATCCTGGCATGATATTCTTTTCCTGTACAGATAATTAAGTCCTGGAATAATATAAAAACAACAATAATAAGTGACACATCTAAATATTTTGGTGCAAAAAGTTGAAAAAAATAACATTTTCCTCAGGTTGAAAATAAAATTTAGACCAAAAGAAACCTTTCCAATTCACACGCTGTTCTTTGTCTCTGCAGACTGCAAGTGTGCAAATATATGCACATTTATGACCATCGGTTTGCTTGAAGGATTTAGAAACTAGAGGATAAAAAAACCCACATAAGAGGTCAGCAAACTGGTGAAAATATCACTGAGGAAGGGGCACCACCCATTCAACTTTTTCTTTTTTTTTCCTTTTCTTTTGTCTTTTGTTTTCTTTTCCTTTTCCTTTTCCTTTTCCTTTTCCTTTTCCTTTTCCTTTTCCTTTTTCTTTTTCTTTTTCTTTTTCTTTTTCTTTTTCTTTTTCTTTTTCTTTTTCTTTTTCTTTTTCTTTTTCTTTTTCTTTTTCTTTTCCTTTTTCTTTTTCTTTTTCTTTTTCTTTTTCTTTTTCTTTTTCTTTTTCTTTTTCTTTTTTCTAGAAGTAAAATAAAACCCATATTTCATCATATAATTAGCCACTTATGGAGAAAAGTAATATAGAGAAAATATAAGGGAGAAATGTATAGAAAGAATTAACACCTACAAGCTGGTGCCAAAGTCAAACAGTAAGTAAGGCCTATTTTTTTTAATTAATGAGTGCATTTATCTACTCAAGAAATTTCCTACCAGTTATTAAATTTAGGAGATAAATAAATTATTGAAGTGTAGCATCCTGCAGTATATGAGATTTGACCAGATATGTAAAACTGTTTCTTCATTTTATTTCCATTAATGTGTGATGCTGCTCAATAGGGGGAAAATGATTGGCACACTTTGTAATCTCAACTGGCTGCATTTAAAATAAAAGCTCTATTTGCTGTTTTTATTTTGGTAACTCATTACAGAGAACAAAGAAATTTTAATTGTACTCCCACACATTTTTGATTCTGGAGAAAATCAACTTTCTTGCTACAAGTTGCTCTTCATTCATACCAAAGAATATACTTTGAACTTGAGTTACACGATACCAACCTCCTTTTCCAGTACTTCCAGACACTTACGGTTTGCTATTTAGCATCTTTAGCTGTATCTGCACGTACACTCTGAGATTTCTATCCAATGCACACATGTGCATTTCCTTTCCGTAGAAATTGTGGTTCCAGCTGAGAGGAAGAGGAACTTGTTGCATGCATGGGTTTACTCTGAAATGAAAATGAAGTATGGCTGCAAACCTCCAAATCCTGTAGCTCAGGTGCCATCTCTATAACCTTTTATAGCCTTTATAAAATAGAAAAATCTCATGCTTTCATTGCAAGAACAATAGATCAAAGACTGTGGACACAAACACATCACAAAAATATTTCAGGTAAGTTGCATTCACTAAACTTTCTTGTCATTATCAATATTGGGTTTTGCTTATTTTTGTGGGTAGACTAGAATTCAAAAAAAATTGTCTCATTCCCCGAGAATTTCCATCTCAGTTTTCTCCGTACTGAGTATGGGGATACCACAGGCAAAAAAGACTTCTAACTTCTGTCTTAGTTCATGTTAATGGTTTGTTGCTGGAATTTTGTATTTCACAAGTGAAGGAGAAAGGATATGATCTGATCATGCTAATTCCTTCTTTTGTTGTCACGTATTGGAAGAGAGGGATGAAGCAGTCAGACCATTTAAGGCTTCAAGTAATATGTGTGTATATTGCTTATATTACACTATTTCTTGTGTTATATTGATCAGTTTTCTGGATCTTCTACAGGCATTCTGGAGAGAGTCTTATTCAAGTTAGAGTCAAGCTTCATTTAAATCTGTAGGTTTCAAGCTAATAACCAAAATCTTGGTTAGGATAATTGTGATGGGAAGATAGGAAGCTAGGCATTCAAATATATCCAGAGTAATTTTCTTTAGAAATATGTGAAATGAAACTGAGGCAAAACAGCATGAAAAGATGTAAGAAAACGTGAACTTTAAAATTTAACTGATTATTTGTGCCTTCTTTCTTACATTTCAGAAAACATGCCAATGTTCTTCCCTATACTGTCTTTGTCCATTGCTGTGTTTATTAGAAGTATTTTAAAGCTTTGAAAAAAAGACATGGTCTAATGAATTCTGTGATACTATGAGATACTCAATTTTTCGCTTAAATAAAATCTCATATATTCATAGGCTTGTGGATGCATATAATTGAATCAATGATTAAATGTCAATAGATTCTTGGGTAATTTCAATTAAGTTTTTTGCATGAAAATATTCTTTGTTTTTCTGGCCAATGCTTACATCTGCTCTTAAACACAGCAACAGAAATCTTCTTATATGTGTGTATATAAATCAGGAGTGACTCTAATAGTCATAATGTTCATGTACAGGAGAAACACCAGAATGAAACTAAAATCAGGAGTTAAAACTCTTCTGTGACCATAATCAATAATGAATCTGCATTAGTTTTGGAAATGTTAAAGACAGGAAATGAAATCAGACTTTAATTTATTTTAGAAGATGCATGTGGGTTAGTCACAGGGTCCAGAATTCAAAGTAATGTACACCTGGTAGCTATGCTACCAAATGAGCTCATCTAAGTGTGGGATGCAAATATAACAAACCTGGTGAACAACTTGTCAGTATGCAGGCTGCAGCCCTGGAACCATTTCTTCACAGGGGCATGAATACTTTTCTTCAACTCAAATTTTTATAAAAGCATATTCTGTGTGTGAGAAGCAGAGTTAGCCCAGGTATTGATTCGAAACAAGTTTGATAAAGGCCAGGAGCCATTCCATTTCAGCTTCTTGAAAATGACTCGTCATTTTGTTCACAGGAATTGGATTTAATGATCTTGATAGCTACTGACACATCAGGTCTTTTCAGAATCTTTTTTGTCTGTATAATTAAATTGAAGGTTGGCACCAGGGAATCTTGAGCTCTGTCAGGTAGTATATGTTTTTCCTGCCCTAGAATGGAAAGATTGTACAGGTGACGAGGTATTATTCTGCTTCACTGGATCAGAGGAAAAGGAAGAGAGATTGGTAGTAGGCTTTTTCTACTCAATTCAATTCAGTTTTCCATTCACTAGGCTATTGTTAATAAGGGTGCCTGTCTGAGGACTGTTTTCTCTGAAGTACTTTATTTACATATGTTTATTTTAAACAAGACAATAGGTTTCTGTGTAAATTCAGATTCAGATCGAAGAAGAATTAATGCCTTTTTCTTGTGCAGTGAAACCTCCTTCATTTTCCTTTCTTTGTAGCTGTTGGCAGGACTAATTTGTCAACTGTGTGACCATACACCTTTTACAGTCCAGCTGCAATGCTGATGTATAACAAGGCTGGCACGTTAGAAGACACACAGATTTTTGCTCCTCAAATACTACTTCCCCATCTTAGCTTGTTTATTTTCTTTAATCATTATTTCTTTATTTCATGTAAACACATACATAGGTGCATGATCAGGAAATTATTGCTTACAAACTTAATGACTGCATAGATAGATGTTAATAAAATAATGTTTCCAAATACCTCCAAAATAGAGACTAAAAAAGACTGAGTGATGACAATGCATCTGTTTTTAAAACAATTTTAATGCAAATTTAATGCAAAGGGAAGAAGAATGTTGTTAACCCTGATAGAACAGAATAATGTGTTTCTCATTTATACGAAGCCTGAGTGAAAGTACTTTGCAAAGAGAAAGACTAATAGAACTCATAGAGAATAAAAGCACTGAATTTTTCAGGATTTCTTTGCTCTCAGAAAGTTGAAAAGATTTAAGAGAAGGAAACTGATCTATATTTTGGGAAAACGAACTTTATAGCTTCCTTCAGGATGGCTACTGATGCATGTAAATCAAGTCACTAAACACGTATATGATGTTAACAAGCAATAATTACAAATAAACATCACATAGATATTTGGACCAAAATATCTTACATCCCTAAATTTTGTTTTATAGGCTGTTTCTTGAGAATTTACCATGCAATCATTTTCTCTTCTGTACATAAAAAAATGCTTCTAGGAAATTCTAAGTCATCTGGGAAAGTAGTAAAACCTGTCTATACTCTCAAGAAGAAATTAATTTCTAAAATTGTGTCTATTATGATGCACAATGTGCTATCTGCAGTGCTTGTCCACTTCTTAATTTAGCTTCTTTTTAATCCTATGGTGTATTGTTAGGAATTTTGACTGTTTTAAAGACCTTGACCCTTGACAACATCTCCATAGATTATGGGCCTAAAATGGCAAAGGAAGACAGAGCATTCGTTCTGTTCCCTCACAAAGAAGGAGTTGGTGTAACAAGATAACAGCAAGTGAAGATTTAACTCGTCTTTGGGAAATTGCTCCCTTTACTCATGCTTTTGAGAGTTGGTAGCCAACTGAAGAATGGCTGGAATTTACTGTCTTTCTCTGCCATATCTGTGCTTGGGGTACTGTTAGAAAGGCTTTGGTGGCAAGTTCCAAACTATGGTAGATCTTGAAGGTGACACCACACATAGTGGGTCTTCTTAACCCAAGCTGCCTCAGTGTGCACATACACATTTACACACACGTGTCTGTGCACACACACAGACTTTTCTCTCAGTTCTCTCTCTTGGGTCTCTCCAGTAGCTGGCACACATGCCCTGGCACTTCCAGCAACCACGTCTGGTCTTTCCACCTGCTGACACAGACTGGTCCCTGGATCCTAGGCCACTTACTCAACTCACCAGCCAGTCCAGTCTGATGTTCACTCCTGATGTGCTGCCAAACAGGACCTCACAGATTACAGTGATGGCCCCCAGGCATGTGTCTCTGATACTACTGCAATTGCTGCAAGTTAGACATCCCAAATCCATGTTCACAAGATAGAAAGTCTCTCACATAGGAAAATAGTCAGAAATGAAGTTTGTATAAGACAGGACAGATCAGTACAAGGCATGGACAGACAAGCACAGTGTTGAGCCTTGGCTTACTTGTTACTTACTGGTTTTATGCCCTTATCCCTCTGTTTTCCTGGACTTGTTCCTCCCCAAACCACTCAGGTGCCTGAGGGCTTTTCCCTGGCTGCCAGCAATGGGTGTTCACCCCAGCTGTGATGCTTGTCATCTCCTGACATCTTGAGCAGAGGTTGGGGCAGGATCGCTCCATTGCCCATGTGCCTCTGTCCTCCTTCAATTTACCACATAGCCCAATGAAAGGATTTGATCTTGTAATCAACAGAAATTGATTTATTTTCTTTGCTTAACTCTGTTGAATGCAGATTTCTGTGTTTGAACTGAACATGTTCAGTCCCCATGGCAAAGACAAATACAAACCCTAAATATATAAACAATTCCTTTAAGCATTTATGTTTGTGTTGCATTTATAAGTCATCTAAGTAAGCAATAGTACCATTAACCTGGTACTGGAAAATTATGAGCTGGCTGGAGGTTTCTGGAGGAAGACCATGAGGATCAAGGATGCCTGTACTGACATTGAAAGGACATAAACTGCTTACTTGTTCTGTCTGCAATAGTGATAAATTTTTATTGTTTTTGCTGAAAACTCTCAAAAACTGGTATTGTGATGTCTCTATATAAGGACAAAAGCAAATGTGATCTTTCCTCATGTCTTATAATGCTGGTGAGGGCAGAATAAAAGACAAATTCTACTTTCCCTCTTCAAAATCATCACAAGCTGTGAGGAAGTAATATATGTGCAGAAAATACTATAATTTTCAAAGCATGAAGAATTTTTACAATTAGTTGTGGGAACTGTACTGGAACAGTTTTCTCAGCTTAAAAGACAAGCTTCCACCTTTTGTCCTTTCAAGACGCATAAACATAAGGTCATTTCATTAAATTATGCATACCATCATTTTAGAATTTACTATTCAATGAATGCATATATAGATATGAATTTATAAAAGAACATCTTCCTGACAGTTTTGCTTTTGTTTGTTTGGGTTTTTTTAATAAAACTTATTTATCACCTGTAAAATCAACTGGGAAAAAAATGGGACATAATGGACTGGGAAAAAGAAGTCTGTGTGTTTGTTTAATAGCTAATTATCTGAAAGCATTGTTAATCCAGAAACAGAAAATAACATTGCTGATATCAAGTAGTAACTAACCAGGGGCAGAAGGTGGGGAAGACCATGTTTGGAATTTGATTGGAGAAAATATGTCTTAAAGCTGAGGCCTAAACAAGGTGAAAAATATTTGAAACCAGATTAACTGCAGATGTTTAGAAACCATTTTGCATTAATTCTGAAAGAAATGTTAAAAAAAAAAGTAGATGCCTTTTTCAAATTCTTCTTCATAGAATTTGGTTTTAATCTATTTTAGAATTTTTCCAGACCTGACTTTTAGATAATACAGTTACGATTTCTTTAGCAGGCCAGCACTGGTCCATTTCCCCATTTTATTTGTATGCGTCATTGCCTCATAAACAGAGGAGGAACAGACAAAACAATTAAGGTTGAATTCATTCAGTATGTAGGATTTTTGTAATGCAACTTGGAGAAAAAAAATTACTCTACTCTTTTGCTTGCAGTCTCCAGTGATTTTTCAGACCAGAAGTAAAACACTGCAAAGGATTGGAAAACTAGAAATATACACAGTGTTTGATAAAACACACAGAAGGTGGGAAAGTTATTCAAGGTTTCCATCAGTAAAAAAACCAAATCAACAAACAAACAAATGAAAAAAAACCCAAAAACAAAAAATCAAAACCCTCAAAAAAACCTCCATATGTATACCAAATGACACTCAGGTAAAAAGTAAAGGAAATGTCATAGTCTGGATGGCAGCTTTCAAGCTCATTTTTGTCTCACAGGAGGTGTTCCTATTCCCAAGCCTAAGGAGAAAATGGAATACCATGTGGTGTACCTATCTTAATAAGTCTTTGCCTTTCAGACAGCTAAGCCAAATTTTTCTCATCATAGTGTTTGTCACTTTAATAAGCATCTTACGTATAGCAGTGCAACAGTTATTGCTAGAACACGGTAACAAAAAAGAATTTAAGACAGAGATTATAAATGAAATTCAAAACAATATAGCAGACACGAAATGCATTTTTATGAAGCCACATCATCAGATCCTAAAAGTTTTGCATAAAAATTCGTACTGCATAGCAGGACGAGGTTTTCAGAATTGTTCCTCAGCCTGGGCAATAGAAACTGTTAAGAAAAAAGAAATATGATATGCTTTATTTAATTAACCTGCTTGTTTCCCCTCTAAGGTGTCATGGGAGAATGTGTGATCACATGAGATAGCATCCAATGGCAGAGGTAGAAATCTATCTACTGCAGCAATTCAAATATGACCTTGTAGGGCTTCTGTTGCCAAGGGCTCCAAAACCCTCAAAAATCTCAATTACTTCTTCCTTATGCCAGCTAAAGTGAAGGATGTATTGTGTCTTGGTTCTTATTTGTAAAACGGGCTCTTAAACTTCCTTTAATCTCCCTGAAGATGTTTTAACCATTGCAGACTATGGGATAAGAGTTCTAAATGAGACTTCTCCCAAGCTTTGTTTCTCAGATGTATTAAAAATAAAAGCTAAAGCTCAGGAGAGGAAGCATGTCATGATGAGAGAACTTAGTGTGATTGTAGGTCTTTCTCTTCAGAAGGTTAGTCATTTTATTCTTAGGTTTAATATACTTGCACAGGATAATTACTTTGTGCAAACATGTGAAACACGAACATCTTGTTTGATACTTTTTTCATGTGAAGCTGGTAGTTAAAATACCAGGTAAAACTCACAGATCTGTACAATCCCTAAGACTGCCACACATTTCTTACAGATTTTATAAATAGCATAATTCACTTTTCCCACTCTTGTTTTTCAGGGAACACAATTTTCATATGATAAAATTATATCTCTGTCTGGAACTTCTTATTGGGTTAAGAAGACATGGGGGTTTTGCATATTAGGGACTTGTCAACAGGACTGCTAATTACTAAAGCAAACTGAAGAAGCATTTTGGATGCTAGTAAAGTCCTGAGGATATTTTTTTCTCTCCCATGATCATCCTACAAAATAAAGGGATTATCCTAATAATAAACCAGATTTATTTTTAATGGACTCTCCTAATGCAATCTTTTCTCTTTCCTTCTATTTCTGCTTCTGGAAAAATAACCTTCTAAAATTGTTAATTACCCTCAGAGAATGTGGTATTCAACTATAGAGCATATTCAGTAAGAATTTGTTCACAATTGAGGAAGTTTTATAAATTTGGAATTTGCTGTAGGTGGTTAGGTTTTGTAAGACATTGGGTACACTCCGTGTCGTGTTCTAACTCAAAATGACAAGAGAAATTTATTTAAAGCCTAAGAAGAATTTGTCTAAGTTCTGTGACTTAAAACCCTCACTACTTTAAGTCCTAATTAAAAGATGCTGATACTTCACCTGTTCGTACTGTGAACCTGCAGCCCATAGAATATTCTGAGTTGAAAAGGACCCTCAAGGCTCATAGAGTCCAACACCTGACCCTGAACAGTCTTGTCTCAAAAATCACACCATGTGCTGAAAGTGTTGTCCATGCATTTCTTGCACTCTGTCAGGCTTGATGCCATGATCACTTCCCTGGGGACCCTGTTCCACTGCCCAGCCATCCTCTGCCTGAACTTTTTAGCCTCAGCTCAGAAAATTAATAAAACCTTCCAGTGTCAGCCTAAAGTGTGACAATGAATGGTTAAGAAATCTTGCTGTTGTTTCCTACACAGCTCTGCTGAGTGTGATATTTGCAGGAATGCCTTATAGCTTCACGAGACTGATAAATGTGGCAGGCTATAGACATGACTGGTCCTTCCCAGTGCTACAGTTTCAGAGAAGCAGTCTTGTTAGAGACTTGATTGCTGTATTTCTTCATCCACAAATGGACCTGATGCAAGCTGTGGTTTTCACAGAAGTTTCTTAATGGGACTAGAAAACTGTGTGTGTCCCTTCACCAGCTTTGTGGTCCTTTTCTCTCCACAGTTGGATTTGAAGGTAGGCTAAGAAGATAGCAGGAGAGGAAGACAGAGAGAGACAGCACAAATTATTAATTAATGAGTATAAGCTTCATAGTCTTCTCCAGGTATCGATGGGTGAGTAACACATAAGATACACTTGAGGTTTATAAGTGGAAAATTTTGAAAGAGAAAAATAACTCAGAAAATTCAGAGATTGCAAGGGGGGAAAAAAATGCAGAATGAAGAAACTCTTTTCAATCTTTTTGCACATGGGTGTTTTGAATTACATCTTTCAGTCCTATGGTCCCAAATTTTATTAGGTCCTCAGAAGAAGCTAATAATTTTCAATACAAGCTGCACTATTTTTTATCTCCTAAGACAGCACTTCCTGCTCACAAGTGACTCTCATCCAAAAGTGTTTCCTAATTCAGCATTTTCAGGATTGCATATTTACCATATGTCATTGACTTTCAGCTCAAAGCTGTTTGAATTTTCACTTGATATTCTGAAGTTTTTAAACTGATTTCCCTTCAGAGAAACCAAGACAAAATCCTTCTGTCTTCTGACTTGTTTTGTAATGCACTTCATTGTACTAACCTAAAAAGGCTAGTATCATGTTTAAAGAGTAGCTGTAAACAAACACTTTTTGTTCAAACTAGCTTGTGTTCTCCAAGAGTGTCACTTTTCTTCTGAGTTTTCTCTTGAGGGAGGGGGGCATAATTAAAAAAACCCTAAACTGTTGATTGCTCCTTTTGCATGGAAAGCTACAAAATGTTGTGACAGAAATAGATAAAAAAGCCAAGTTAACTGTGCTGTTTCAAATGCAGAACACTTGGCTTTAAATTATGTTCCCACTTTTCTTGTTGCTGTTGGTAATCCTGCACAGTTTAAACTGAGGTCAGAGTTTTGCCTTACCATTCATAAAACATGAGAGGTTCCAGCTGTCTTTCACATCAGCAAACTGGCTATGCAGGGCCATCAGAAATCAACAGGGAAAAAAAAAGTAAAACTAGCTTAGCCATTAAAATGAGTTGATAAGTGATGATTCTATATTTGTCAGAGTCATTTAAGGGAACAATATCAAATGTCAATAGACACATTCTAGAAGTTGAATCACTACTTTTACAACTTATTAAACTTTTAAAGCAAGTTGTACACCATTTTAAGGACTTCAGCTAGTTCAAGGGCTTGTCTGAGTTGAAGCAGCTTAATTGAGTTTTACTATGTTAAATTAAGCTGATATGCAGTGCAGCACCTAATTAAGGATGTCCTACATAAGCAGTATCAGATCTTTTGCTTGTATAGTGTCTATCACATCTCATTTCTTTGAGAAAGAAATAAAATGTTACTATTAGTTGTCATTTAATCAACTCCATAGATCTAGCTCAACTCAGGGATGCTAAGAAGACTTCTTTTAGCTTATTATTCATCCAGTTCCTGTTAGCATTGTTAAAAGGTTCTTTATTTGCATGTTGTTCCTGCACGGTGCTGCTGAAAGGCTTTTCTATGGTTCCACAGGTGTAGAGTACACTTCAATATCAACAGGCTTTGCATTGTGGGTAAAGATCAGGTTAATCATGGGGTGAAGCAGGGCAAATTTCCTCTCCTTCTATTTAGTATTCATAGAACTTGAGGTGTAAATAATTTGACCTATACACCAAGACTTTTCTGCAATTTATAGTACCTGTTATTAAAAGAGATTCAAGTTTGGAATTCCCAAAAGCTAAAAAATAACAGATAAACTACTTTAAATACTCAAGAACTCATTTAATTTAAATCAAAACAGATTCATTATAAAGCCTTAAACTAAAACAATGTTAGCTAAAGGGCTTTCATAAAAGGA
The DNA here is from genome assembly GCA_013400415.1 of Scytalopus superciliaris. NCBI lineage: Eukaryota > Metazoa > Chordata > Aves > Passeriformes > Rhinocryptidae > Scytalopus > Scytalopus superciliaris. The sequence goes on from VXBX01003999.1 coordinate 186,075, forward strand.
TTAATTCCATGAGAATTAACCAGCTTGAGCCTAGGTGTTAAGCCCCTAAAACTTCCTGAGCTGTTAGGGTGGGCTTAAATACCTGAATTCATCAACAATGCCTTAGTTAAATACCAACTCAATGCTAAAGTGCCTTAAAGACACTTCAAAAAGTGAAGTATTTTCTTATTAATTTTTCTCATAATTAGGTCAGCTTAATTAAGAGAACATTTGAGTTCTCAGAAATTAGAAATTTAGTGATATTCATGGACTGTCAAATTAAAAGTTGTAACTTGAAATTTTGGTTTAAGAAGGAGGCATAAAATGCAGAAAATGTGTAAGTATGAATGTGAAACAAGGATTCTCCTAGATAAGACTGGGGAGATGTGTAAGATGAGAAAGTCAGATAGTCAAGACTATATTTGTAAGATATCTTTCAGTGGTTTTCTAGGATTATGGAGACCAAAAAGAGAAAGATCTTTTAAGCAAAGCTTTGTCACTGCAAACTTCTAATCAGAACATGCAAAATCCTGCAAAGTTATTCTAGATAAGGAAAAACAGTGTATTATAAGTAGAACAAGTAGTTCCAAGAGAAAATAAAAAAGTACATAGAACTTGTAAAACTATACTTTATTAAGTTGTAGAGAAAATGATAACTCAAACCAAACAAACAACCCTAAAATTTGTCTGAAATTGTGTATGAATAAAATTAAATTTTGCTTTTATTAGGAAAAGGTTTTTCACCCAGAGGGTGGTTGGTCAGTGGCAAATGCTCCCCACGGAACTGGCCAGAGCTCCAGTCTACCAGAGTTTAAGAAGCATTTGGAGAATGGTCTCAGGCATATTGTGTGATTCTTGGGGTTGTCCTGTGCAGAGCCTGGAGTTAGAGCTGATGATCCCTGTGGGTTCCTTCCAGCACAGGACATTCTATGATGCTGTGATTCTATGTCATGCAGTGACTTTAGAAGTTACCATTATATTTGCTGCAATTCCAAGACTTGATACTGTAGTGAATTCCAAATATGTAGTATGAATTCAGAAGCATTTATGAAAAGTAAATCTTTATCAGTCTAAAATTATTGATTTGACTGACATTGTCTTGTAGTATTCTTAATTAAACCATTGACACAATTTCACTGAAATACTTAATACTTAGACCAGAGTTCGCTACTGTGTATACACTTCTTTTAAACCTTTGTCTTAACTAAGATGTTCAAAAAATTACTGTCAGGTTCATTTATGTCATCAAGTTTGAAGAAGAAAGGTTTCATAAATCATCAGTAGAAGGGTGAAATTCGTTTCTAGACACACACACAACATTCTTCTTCCATTTTCTTCCATTTTCTTCTTTATTAAGTTGTGTATTTCTTATGCTTGAATGTGTGTCAAAGGTGTCACATGTCTGAGAGTGGAATTATGAACCACTGCTTCTGTATTGTACAATAAGAGTTGTGAAAAGAGAGGGCTGAGACAATGTGTAGGGCTTTTCATGTTCTCTGTGGTAATAACTCTTGCAGGAAAGCATATCAATTGACCAACTCCCAGTAATGATTATCAAACTTAAATGCAACTTTAGTTATACAAACAAGTGAAATCATAAGATCACCAGAGACCATTTACTTATAACACTCACGAAAGAACTGAAATACTGGAAACTTAAGAAAGTCTATACAGAAAGGCAAGGTAGCTTATTTATATCAAGCCACTCTACTATACAATCTGTGTTTTCTGACACTTATGAAAACTATTGCTGTAGTCAAGCTCAATGACAAAAAATGGTTTTTAGGGAAAAATGACTGTAAGGCTATTATTGCTGACTTCTTTGAAGTAATTCCATAGCAACTTTGGCTTTGCTATAAGCCTACCATTTCATGTTTGATAGTAATTTCATTCTTATAGGTATAGAATGATCTGAAGTGAAAGAAATTTGGTGCAACTAAGATCTTTGGTGTAAGTAGATTTCAAGGATCACAGTTAAACCAGAATACAAAATGTCAATTAAAAAAAATATTATAATTTAAGTGCATATTAAAATCATGTCATTTCAACTTGTTGAAAAGTTCATCCTAAGATTCCTATAACAACTAGCATTTAAAGCAGACATTGCTTAAAATTATGACTTGAGAAAAGAAGCAGAACACAATGTCATCTCTAGCTGTGAAACAGAAAATAAGTATTTTTGTGTTATTGTTTGAGAATTCAAACATATTTGACTTATATAAACTAACTTCATTTTATCAGAATTTTACCATTCATGATTACCACTGTAAATTGATGCAAAATTATTACATGCATGAAAATGAAACTGTTTTGTATATTTATTCTGTTAACTTCAATTTATTCTGCAGACACTAATCACTAGAAGTGGTAATAACAAAATAAAATGTTTAAGCTTAGGGACTCTAATCCAGTACATGACATGTTTTCTGTCACTATTTATAATTGCTAAGTAACTAAAGTACTTCTATTTGTATTTGTTAGCTAATGAAAGCTTAGGTTTGAAACATCCAGATAAATTTTAATGTAACTTGTGGTCAGTGCATTCTAATATCTTTTGGCATATTGGTTATTAAAGTTTGACAACATTAAAGACAGTAAACTGATATTGTTAGCATTATTTCTTAAATCTCAAATCTAAGTTCAATCTTGTCCAATTATATAATACTCTTGATTGTTATAATCAAGTATTTCTTAATTATTTTGAAAGGAAAAGATCTGGGTAACTTCAGGCTGGGTCTAATTAAAACATTTTCAGCAGTATAGCATCAAGTAAGGAAGTGGATTAAATTCAGTAGATCAGTTTCTATGCAGAAAACTTTTCATTCCCAGTTTCATGCTGGGAGAAATAATATAATCTTATACAATTATAAATATGCACTTGATTTAGCAAATAGACATTTAAAGGTAGATTTATCAAGTCTTTCAGCAGCTAAATGCTGCTATTTTGGCATATAAATAACAGTCTCATTTTCTGGAATGCTGGCAGTTGCCAATTTTCAATACAAATCATTGCACAATTTAAAATAAAATTGAGTATTTCCTTTATTGTTTATATCCCCAAACTGAAAGTATGACCAATGTTTAAATACCTGGTTCTAAACCAGCTTAAACTAAAATCTATTACAAAATTTACACTAAATTCAGCTGGATGTGAACTCGTTTTTAACTATTTCTAGATTACTTTGCAAAGAATATATAATAATTTTTCTTTTACATCTCTGCTTTACGTCTTTAATATAATTTTAGGATCTGCCTTTCACAGTCTAACTGTTCTGGAGAGCTAAAATATATGATAGGTCATAGTCCTGTATTGATGGGTGGGATGAATACTTAGTACATTAATAAAACAATAGTTAATGTGTAATTGTGTGGCATCAAGACGGTTTTTATCCATACCAATGAACTGACATAGGAGTAAATTGACAAGCACATACATACTTATATTCACCTCATTATAAATAAATGTAACTTCACACGTAAGAAAGTTAATCTTCTATCTACATCTACAGAAATTTACCATGACCATCTCCTTTTCGTAACACTCCATTAAGACTGGCAGCTCCCTGAGCTCACTTTTACTCTTCATGGTTCAATCCATTTTGGTGGTTTTTTTTTTTTTCCTGGCCAAACATGCCTGTGCAATGATCACATGCATGTGAAGATGTACAGTAGGAAGCTCCTGTTCTTCTTTAACTCATCTCCCATTTGCACTTTCTTGTCAAAAGCAATAGGCCTTCTCTTGCATGTAAGAGTAAACATTTTATTTCATCCCATATTTTATTGATTTCTTTTGCTTGTTCCAAAGAGGACTGTGTTATGAAAAAAGGTTTGCTTTTAATGTTTTTTAGAAGTATATAATTGAATAATCTTTGAGAGTAGTTGGTCTTAGTGTTTGCGTACCTGACTAGAGTTAACAAGATGATGATTTTCTCATGGACAACTGAAGGGATATAGGACAGCTTTTTTCCTAGGAGTCTATAAACGGAATTTTTCAGATCTTTAAGCTGAATTCAGTAGGAGGTACATCAGTTTTGAAGTCATACCTAATAATGGATATTGGTCACTTTATATTAAATCCTTATAAGTCTTTTCTATAAGTCCTGTTCATGCTTGTCCTGAAGAAACTCTTTCTCACAAAAATAGGACTCGAAAATTTGTGTTTCAAACCCTGCTATTGAATTAAAGAAATAGTTCTTGTTTGTCTTTTATATTTATGACGTTATAGTCCATGAGGTGTGTATGACACACTTAAAAAACTGTTTTGTACCCTTTCAGTATCCAAAATTATTAAGACTATGAGAACAAGTGAAACTGTGGGTCATATTAAGCTTCATGGCAAGCCTCCTATCAAGATAGAGCTTTATTCTAGATTTTTCAGAAGCAGAGATACAAAGATTTATTCAACTATTTGTTTATGTGGGCCATTTGTGTTTGTATAGCTTTGTTATAAAGGTCCTGCATGTGTAGCACCATTGCAGTGCCCTGAGATGGTAAGAAGATACAGTCCTTTCTTACTGCAGTTGAAAAGTGTTGTCTTTGATAAAGCTTTAATTAAAAAAGAAAGAGAAAAAAATAAGCAAAACCATAAAGCAACAAAAAACAAAACCAAACCCCCCAGCAACCAAACAAATAATACTTAAAAATATTTACAAAAAAAACCCAACAAAAAACCAAAATGAAACGAGGTTGCAGTAATAAATGCCTTTTATTACAACTGGGGGAGCATAATTTTATAATTGTTCAGTTTAGTCATAAATAATAATATGATATTATTTTGTGAGGATGGTAAATCAACTAATTCAAAACAAAACAGAAACTTTCATTGCTTTTCACATTCAACACTTCAAAAAGTTGTTTACTGTTCTTTAACTCAGCTAAAAAGTATGAAGCCCTATGGAGAACTACAGACAGAGTAGGATAATAACTTATGACATATAAACATTGCTTAACTCTTTTTGTAAGGGTTGCCTTATAACTTCACCAAAATATTTTTAATTAGTTGAACCATAACAATTTAAGTAATCATATTATAACACTTCTGTGGCAAGAACTGCATTAACTGTGTCCATATTTGAGTTCCAGATTTTGACAGAAGCTGAAACAAATACAGTGGCCTCTCAGCATGATTTGTCTTGGTGTATTTATTCTCATTAGATATTTATCACAAACCTCAGGTGTCCACAGATCAATCTGTGTTCTGTAGGAGTAATTTAGAAAGGATAATTGTAAACAATTACTTTTAAGCTAGGAAGTATCAACCAAAATATTCTAATTCACACAGCCTTACGTTCCAATACAGGATGTGTATATGGGGTTTTATAATTTTATTGAAGTTTTGGTTTTTTTTAATTTATTTTTAGTGTATAGTTATTATAAACCTCTTTATCACACAAGAAAAGCAAAAGCTATGTATATGCAGGGACATATACATTCAGGGACTCCAGTGACCCCAGAAGTCATAAATCCTAAAAAGCAGAGATCCATTAAGCGATAACATGCTAACCTGGCCAAGTTTCCGATGGAAAGGAAATATTTGTGATTTTTAAAAAAGTTATAATAATATAATATTTTGAAATGAGCAACCTGGCAGGGATTGTGAAAATGACTGACTACTCCATCAGAAATTTGTTCACAGTTTTTTCACAGCTGTCACAAAGGCAGAGCTTTTAGCTGGTGTTTTGAGGTAGTGCATCAGTAGTTATTCAGTAAAGCCCCAGTTTTAACAAGACTTGGTGGTGTAACACATGAAGTGAAGCATTAGTGATTATATGGATTTCTTGGACATCTTGTTCCAATATTTAGTGAATGACATACTGAAGAAAATAGTAGATTAATGAGACAGCTGTGACAGGGCAAACTTAACCAAGTAATTTTGAAAGGACTCCAAAAGACTTTTGAATATGATATAATAAAAATGCTGCATGATGGATCATAAATTCAGGTTTTTTAAATGTTGTTTCTACTTCCTTCTGAAGCTGTGTTTAGGAACAAGTTTATGAATAATGGCTTTTAGATTAATAAGAATATGAATAGAAGACTATAATTTATGTTCTGTTCTAGAATCTTTGTCAATGTAGATGCCATCTTGCTTCAGTGTCTCTTACTCTGGAAACTGATAATATCTGTGACATACCAGGAAATTAGTGTCAGCCAAAACGTCATACTAAGAGATGTTCATATAATTTTTAAAATTAAAAAAAAAAAAAAAGCCTCTTAAGACTGTAAAGTTTTGATGAGCTCCAACCTAATCAATGATACATCAGTAATAATATATATTTCCTGAGATAAACAGACCTAACTGAAAATACTGTCTTTTTACAAGAATATTGAAAATTTTAAAACCTAGTCACAAAGCAGAAAATTCATGTCTTTGGTGCTTTATACCTCTCAAACAAACAAAACAAAAAAAGGCTTGAATACATTTGGTTTTTTAATCTGACCTTATTCAGTCCTTTGCATTGTACTGAATTATAGTATGACTAAGGTGAAGAAGAGCTTTGGTTAAAACTACCACAATTCCATGACAAATTCTTGCAGTGCATTGGAAAGATTGGTTAAATTTCTCTCAGAGAAAATGGAGAATTTTTTGATAGTTCAGTATCAAATTATATGTTGTTGCTAATCTGTAAATTTAATGGAGCTGTACTGATTCTGCTTTGCCTAATGAAAGAATTTATCTCAAAAGATCTGTTTCTTTTATTTATTCTTTGTGGAAGAATAAACAAGAGAAAACATGCTTATAAAATTTGGTTTGCACAAATACATTAAAAATAAATACTTGTTTGTTTGTTTGTTTTATTTTGAGTTTTTTGGTTTTGGGGGGGGTTTTGCCCATTACAGAAGCAGTTGTGTCTTGTAAAAGTAGCCCGAAAAAATTCCTCTAGAAAATTTTTATTACAATAAGGATGCAGCCAGGAAAGAAAAGTATGGGGGAGTGAGAAGAGAGTGTTTGTTCTCTGCTGTATATCCTAGTAGAGATCTAGAAAAGAAATGTAGGATTATTTGTAAATATTGTGTATCTAGATATGTCTTTTACATTACTTGTATGGGAACTTGAAACAATCTCAGTTTTAAATTTTATTATGGAGATTTTGGCATTGATATCCCCAATCAATTTATACTATTTTTGGTCTGTTCTTAGAAGTTACTGAAAATGTGTTAAAAATATATCAAGATAAGATATGTGAAGGCATCAGATATTGGAAATAATGTAGAAACTGGTGTCTAGATGAGTCTTTATCAGCACCACAAAAATTGAAGAAAAAAATCTGAAATCACAAAATATGCTTAAAAAGTTCTAAAAAGTTTTAGTTCTGTCAATGTTGGAGCTAAAATTCTCAATCTACAGAAACATTTTTAAACTTTGTAGATTTCAGTTTTATAATTATTTTCACAGCAAAATTATGTTTTCAGGGTCATAATAGAGGCATATTTCTGTAAGCAAAAGTCAAAATGATAAGTACTTATACATTGCATACCTCTAATCTGATGCATTAAAAATAAATTTTATTTTCTCTTGCTTTCTCCAGTCCTTTCTGTTGAGTTTATGGAGTTTTTTTTAAATCAAACTAAAAGAGGTTGGAGTAGTAAAAACATATTATAAGTCTTAAGTATGCATTTAGAAAAAGATCTTGTTCTATTTATGATAATATTAAAAGGAATACAAGGGAATTAATTTTTTTCTACGTTTGTTTCATAAGTTTACAGGATTATAAATATTACCAATAGCTTATTTAATTTGTATTGGGTGTTCTGCAATGATCTGCCTATGAAAATGTGCTGTGATTCAAAATAAAATAAATTGGTAACTTAGAAAGGCCTTCACCATATGTTGAGTTTGTAACCACCTACTATGTGTTAAGTAAGTAACCAAACCTTATTGGATCTATTTTTAATATCTGGAGAACTTAACCTAGTAAGTATCAAGAAATTGAATGCTGTTTTTGAACATGAATGATGCATAATTATAACATGGAACACATTATGTTAAGACTTTAAATTGAAGCCAAATACTTTTTTGACAGTTCTAAGCAAAAAGCAATATTTTCTTTTTATAACATCTCTTTCAGCTTCTGAGTTAACATGAAAACAAAATTACAGGATAGAACTGTATATTTGCATATTCATGGGACATTTCAGTGAGAAACCTGCCCTTCTTTACACTACTCTTTTGGAATTCCTTGGGAATTTCTTTTAAGATACTAAATTGTGAAGTTTATAAGCTAGGCTGCATGAATCTCTTCTTTAGTATAGATTATGCTATATTTTCCCATGATAGAAAGAGGGATACTGTGGATGTCTAGATCAAATAAGTTTAAATTCAGCAAGGTCTTATCTGGAACATTATGTACAATTACAAGTTTGCAGAGTGAAAAATATTCACTTAAACTGAACACGTTAAGTGGACTGATCAGGGCTCTTTGTGTGAAGAAAAATAGTTCAGTTTTTAGCCTTCTGAAAGGTTAACTCTTCATACAATTTGCTGTCCAAGAGGTAAACACCAAGAAAGAAGGACATATTTTAAAAATATAACTCTGGTACAGGATCAAGTCTCTGTAAATTGGTCATAAATGTTTTAGAAGTGACAAATTTTCTAAGCATTAAACTTTTGGAGCAGCTTCCAGAGAATTGTAGGGCAAACATAAAATCAAACTTGAAGAATTTATATAATTCTTCTACATTAAGAAAAAGCTTTCTACTTAATCTTCAGGGTTTTTTTTTTCATCAGTGATAATCACTGCTGCCACACAGCTGTTTCAAAACAAGTTTTTTCAGATGAAAAACAGAATGTAAATGCAGCAAAGGTTATAAGTGTGCTTTAAAAATAGTCTGGTGTTATTATTTGTAGGCTTCTTTTATGTTTTCCCATCAATCAACAACATAAATTATTTTTGTTTTTTCTTACTGTTTCAGATGTACTTTTTTATTGCATTATCCTACAATGAACTTGAGGTTCGCTTCTGCAACACATTGTGTTCAACCCACATTTATATCTGTCCTCCAGATAAATGTCATCTCAATATATTTTGGCAGCAACAGAAAGTAAAAGAAAAGCATTTAGAATGTAGCATTAAATTTATTTTCCTAGGTCTTAACATTTCCTTATTTTGATGGCAGGAAGGGGAAGAAATCTGTATTCTCTGTTGTGGAAGACTGTATTACTGTAGATTCCCTTACATAATCCTGAATTAAGTAAGAAAACCTCTGTATCATAGCCATGTCTTTAAACATTTAGGAAACATAGTTACTTTATTATTTCCAGAATTCTCCTGTATTGGATATATATTACTAAATCTAAGTTTCAGTCGTATTGAAGCACTATCACAAGATAATTCTTTAGTTTTTAAAATGTGTCCACAGTTAGTAAAGTTTTGACAGTGTGTGGTCCTTAGATCAGTCAATAATAAAATGGCAGGTTCAGGCTGTAATAGCTCCAAATTGCTATTTCTGGTTGTTTCCTTACCTGATGCCTTTGCACATTGTATATTTTAGACACGGTCAATAAAAGGGTTAAAGTCAATGAGTTACATTTACTTTCCAGATCAAAGTAATTTCTGGGATTTTATTCTTCTTCATTGCTGTGAAATGTGAAGTCAAGATTGAGTACTTTGCCAGGCAGGTATTTATGGAAATTTATACCTGATGGTGTTAGACATGATTTTTTTGCTAATCTCATTAATAACAGCACATGCTATTATGTTGTGTTTTGCAGTATACTTGCATTATTATCACACTTACCGTATAAAATATATTTTAATTTTAGAGAAGAGTGTTTCAGAAAAGTATATATATTAGAGAAAACTTGTCTCCAAGAAAAAGGGGTTACATACTCAAATATCTTTACAGCAGAAACAGAATGTGCTTCTCTTCTGTTGTGTAGAGATACCTTGATCTTGCTACATAAGAACTATTTTGGCATCTTTAGTGATGAGGTGTGTCAGGCTCTCAAGGTTATTTTCCACTTCAAGAGCAGCAGGTGAAAGAAGAATGGTGAAGTTATTGGACATTGAATATTGGAAAAACCTGTTGTGAATTCATTAGAATTAAACTTTTAATCACATTTTGGGCCAGTTCAATAGCAAGAGATTACAGAGGGTCCATCCTAACGTTACGAATACAAATGACTCATTTCATGACCCCTTGCAAGCTTTTTCTTCATGTCCCTCCATAAAATGAAGGGATTTGGTCATATCTAAACAATAGACGTGGAGCTTACAAAAGCATAATTTCAGAAAATGATTAATTGTGAGAGTTCTCTTATCTGTATGTGGCACACGCAAGTATTACCTTATGAAAATAATCCACCAACGAGAACCCAGTACTAATAAGCAGAATGTAGAACTGGCATTAAATGCCAACTCTTCTTACAAAAATACAGTTTTGATTCTGGATTTGGGGTTTTGGTGTTTGTGTTTAGGGTCTTTTGGGGGGGTTGCTTGCTTGTGATTGTGTTTGGTTTTGTTTTGTTTTAGGGCATTGAGTGGTTCTGTTTTAGTAACAAAGACATGGTAGAAAAGGAAACATAAAGGGGGGGGGGAAGGAAAAGTGCGAAAAATGAAAGATTGAGAAAATTGTGAAAGACATTGCTTGGATAGTCAAGATGTTTTAAAATAGTCATAAAAGCGGAACTTCTTTGTTTCCTTTGCCATACCTTACGTTTCATAGTGGTTTTCATTCCTGTGTGATCAAATTGTTTTCTTTAGATGACACAGAGCATCTGATTGAAGAAAAGAAAAAGGGAAAAATAGATTTGAGGCTGTAATAGAAGTAAGCAGGATTATCCACTTTTCTCAGATAACTGCCAGCTGACACTGCTTGTAATTGCAAAGAGCTCTGTATCATGGAGCGTTAGCTAGAATATTACAAAAAGCAAGATCTAGTGCAGGAAAGGGAGAATGCAACATAGCCCATTTAATATCTTTTTTCTGTTTTTGTTCTAAAGAAATACATATAACTTTTTTCTTCCCTATGAGAATTATCCAGCATTAAAAGAATATATTCAGTCGTAAGCTTCCAATATAGCTAACCTTTCTCTTTTAGATAGTGATTCCTGTTCAGTGACAATATTACTATAGGAAAATGATACATAACATTACTTCTAGGTGTGTGTTACATAATTGTATTTCTAATATTAGGTGGTTTTAATTACCAATTTTCATATACTCTTTACAAGGATATTTCTACTAAGGGAATTTTATGTGTACACACACACACACACAAATATATGCACACATTTATATTAAAAACCCCTCTACTTTTAGTCTATGAAATGTGCTTGGAAAATAAATAATGTATATGCAAATTACATGCAACTATTGCTAAGGCTGCAGTTTTAATTTTAATTCTTTATCAGAAAGATTTATTGTAAGTTCAATTTCATTTAAAATATTTTAATCTGCTGACATGAAGTACAGTTAGATTCTATTATAGATTATATTTCCATAAAGTTTCTGTTATTAAACACAATAATTTAAGGTTTAGACTGTGTTTTTTGTTCTTGGATTTGGAATATTTAACTCCCAGATTGCTGTGTTTTTTCATTTCACATGTCCAAAATCTCGATTAACTCTCCAAGGTTCAAATGTTATTTGAAAACTGACATTTCTGTCAGTTTCTAAAGGCCATTTAGCATGCGGAAAAATATTTAGTATACAAAGTGTGTCAAAAAATACTTTCTGTATGATAAGCATACTACTTTTGATAGTGATTTATTATTCAATAATAAATATATTTTGACAATGATTTATTATTAAACTGAAGACTTGTCTATCAAGAACTAAGACATGGAACCCATTTGTCTTTTGAAATTCCCATCCACATGGATGAACTTGCATAGGTGTGCAGGCAGGGGTTGTGCCTTTAGTGGTGTTCTCTCCACTTTTCTCAGTCACTGGGGCAACAAAGTCTTTCAGTCTTCTTTATTTCTTTCACTTTTTTCCTTTTTTTTTTC
>VXBX01003999.1:204989-223716 GCA_013400415.1 Scytalopus superciliaris
AAAAAAAAAAAAGGAGCAGATGGGCTGCTATGACCTCAGAGATTTAAACATTGGGAAACCATTATTGATAGTCAAGGAACATAAATAAGAAGTGGTCAGAAATAATGAAATAAAGATTAAAAGTAGTGTAGGAAACCACATTAGCTTTGGCAGTCTAACTGCAGAGTGTAGAGTTGTCACTTAAGATCTAATCCATCAAAACTGATGCCAGTGGGAGTTTGCTGTGAAGTTCAATGAAAATAAAATAAAGTTCTTACTAAATTAGTTTGAAATTATGACTTCATTTTCTTCTTCCTTCCTTTAGTTTTCTTTAAACATTTTGTGATTTAAAAACCTAACTGTGACTCCTTAGGTAGAAACATCATACTGTCCCCTGTATTTCAAGATATCTCCTTTGCATTTCATTAGTCAAAAAAGTCTTGTGAAACATTGTACTTAATTCGTATGGATGGATGCCCATTGTATTCAAAAACATAAAGCTTTCAACAAAGAACCATGCATTCAGCAGGTTTTCATAGTTTAAGAAAACCCACTGTTCCCTTCCTAATGAGACAAAAGATACAAAGCAAATGTTACATAGAACTGGCTTTGAAATGTGTCTCAATTTAGACCAAATAACTTGTGTTATTTAATAATATGAAGTTTTAACAGAAGACACACCACTCCAACTTATGTGATTAAGTGACAACTTATTCCCATCTCATATTAGCAAAAGAAAAGGAGCTTAAGATTTAAGTGTTTATTGATACTTTACAGCTGCAGCTGTAGCATGCAGTAAAAATTATATATATGACTCTTTCTTTCAAAATGTTCTTTCTCAGCAAAATGTGGTAGTCCCCTTCATACTTATATTTTATTCATAATAAGAAGATAGTAATCCTTTCTGAGAGTGAGAAAGCTTATAATTGAGCATGCTTAGAAATCCAAACTAGTGATGTTTAGGAATTAGTTCTTAAGGTTCACTTCATTATGAAGCCATAAAGAGCAAAGACCAACTGTTACTCCAAATATGTGGTAATACAAAACAGATGTTATAGTACCAGAGAGGACTGTACTTCAAATTCATTTTAATTACTCTTGAGTGCACCTTCTAATGACAAATCTTGTTTTCTGCTCCTCATTCTGAGTAGAGGCCATATCACCTAGCTGCTTTTTAATGCATCATTAGGCTGAAATCTTGCTGGTTTTAAAAACCGTTAACCTGAGGCCAAACACATTCTGGCCCATGAGCCTTCAAAAAATAAATGCATGATGAAACAGTTTTTTCAGCAGAGAACCAACCATAAGATTTTCCCACACAGAATATCCCAAGTTACATAACCTACAGAAAAAAGAAGTTATAACCAAAAAGCACAGAATGCTTACAGGTCTTACCTAAAGTGAGATACTTCCTAGCATGCTTCAGACACTTCCTTTTAGCCCAAATTACCCCATCTCTTCCGTTGATAGATTGATTTTTCCTTTCAATGTCCTTTCAATGGACTGTTTGCAACTCAGGCCTGGTGCACCCTTCTCTCCTTCCATTGCTTTCCAGACCAGCATCTTTGAGGTTATAGTTTTTCCATCTAAGCAAAATTTACCTCCTGAGCAGGTATCAGGATGAGGTTTATTTATTTCATATTCCTGATGAAATAGTGTGGGCAATGTCATCTCTGATATTGCTTTGCCTATTTCTGACCTTCCTTGTTTGATTCATCTTTTTATATTGAAGCATGGTGGTCATCATGGCTGGCCTTCGCGAATGAAGATTTGGGAAGGGCTCTACCCACTCTTGCTACAACAAGCGCGCTGGTGGCTAAAAAGGCCAGTGGGAGACAGTCAAGTCTGGTCGCAAAAGGAACAGTGGAAAGTCTCCACAGGCTGTATTGGCGAGGCACAGTTCTTTCTGCACTGTCTTTTTTCTTCCAGACTGATCCTGCGTGCGCTCTCAAAGGAAGCAGCAGCATTATGGATGATGTGCCTCCATGCCTCCCGATTGGAGGCCAGAGCGGACCATTGATGGTGGTCAATGTGGCCAAGGCTGAGGTGTTGTTTGAGGGAGTCCTTGTATCTCCTCTTTGGGGCTCCTCTCTTGTGGCAGCCGGTGGCAAGCTCACCATAGAGCACAATCTTAGGGAGGCGGTGATCCTCCATCCTGGACACGTGTCCTGCCCAGCGCAGCTGCGTTCTCAGCAGCATGGCCTCAATGCTCGTGACCTCTGCCTGCTCAAGAACAGACACATTAGTCACGTAGTCTTCAAGTAAATACATGAATGCACCTTTCATAGCATCATATGCTCAAAGTTGTCAATCTCTACAGAAACATTTTGGCTTTTTCATAGATGTTTGAGCTATTTAGATTAAAAATAAAAGGAAACTAGGTCAAGAACATCTGAATTTAAATAACTGAAATTATACATCCAGCTAATAGTGAAAAGTGACTGTTGACATCAGTGGAAATGCTATTACTGCTATAGTTAGGGACATCTCTTTTCCTGTCAAGATTAAGATTACTGTTTCATGGGAGAAAAAAATTTAAATACAGTACATTTTCCTAAAAGCTGCAAATATATTGATGGAAGTTAAATGAATTTAAACTCAATTATAAGTGCTGTTCATTTTTTACAAACCAGAAATGATATCATATAGTGTGGTTTTTTACACTGAAGCCACTGACATCTCATAACCATCATAATTAAATCATTAAATCATTATGGCCCCCAGGGGATCATATTGGGATAACTAGTGTTTAATATCTTCATCAATGACATAGACAGTGGGATGGATTGCAACCTCAGCAAGTCTGCAACCAACACCAAGCTGAGTGGTGTGGTTGACACATCTGAGGGATGGGATGCCATCTAGAGGGACCTGGACAAGCTCAAGAAGTGGGCCCATGGGAACTTCATGCAGTCGAGCAAGGCCAAGTGCAAGATCCTGAAACTGGGTTGGGGCAATCCCAGGTATCAATCCGGGCTGGGCAATGAACAGATCAAGAGAAGCCCTGCTGAGAAGCACTTGGGCATTCTGGTGGATGAGAGGCTGGACACAAGTTGTCCATGTGCACTCACAGCCCAGAAAGGCAGTTATTGTCCTGGGCTGCATCCAAAGCAGCACGGGCAGATGTTTTTATGCCCCTCTACTCCACTGGTGAGATTCCACTTGGAGAACAGCAACCATCTCTGGGGTCTGCAGCACAGGAAAGACATTGACCTGTTGGAGCAAGTCCAGAGGAGGGTGACCAAGATGATTAGAGGGATGAAGCACCTCTGCTATGAAGACAGGCTGAGAGTGAGGGTTGTTCAACCTGGAGAAGAGAAGGCTCCAGAGAGACCTCATTGTAGCTGCTAGTACTTAAAGAAGGCTTATAAGGGAAAAAAACTATTAGCAGAGATAATGTTAAAGGAGAAGAGATAATAGATTTAAACTAAAAGAGGGTAGATTTAAACTAGATATAAAGATTTTTTACTATAAGGCTGGTAAAACACTGGCACAAGTTGGCCAAAGAGGTGGTAGGTGCTTCAAGGTCAGGCTGGTCTGTGCTCTGAGCAACCTGATCTATTTGAGGATATCCCTACTCATTGCAGAAGAGTTGGACTAGATGACCTTTAGAGTTCCTTTCCAACATAAAGTATTCCATATTTCTATGATTCTATGATATTTAGAAGCACATGGATGAATAAAAAGTCAAAATATGAAATGTCTAATGTAGAGCTGATACTGTATTTTATTAATGTTATAGTGATATCTGACAAGGTAGATTCAAAGAAAAACTTTTTTTTTTTTTTAAAGGAAAACGTGAACATAAAAAGGAAACCCAAATCATCAAAATAAATCCTCAGAGTTTCACAGAATCCAATGCAAATTTTGCTGATTGGGGAAAATAATGTTTATATATACACAAGCAAACTAATGTATGTATTCATGCTGATCTTCATGTTATCTTACACAACTATTTCAGTTTTATTCTAGGATTGGAAGCCAGTGCATCTCCCATAACTCATTGTAAATCAAGAGATGTTTGTTCATCTGGGAAACAGCCGTTCACAGCTCTGTGGCTGTTTTCTGAACTGCAACTCCCACGAGCCATAGCAATAACATCACAAGCCCAATGTTTCTGTTCTTCCATTTATTCACAGAAAGAAAAATATTTTCTGTGGAGCAGATAAGAAAAGAGTGGAACCATCCTTTGACAAGCACTACTAATAACTGACTAATTTCATCATATTGTAAAGAAAGAAGATGGGGCTTCCAGTCATGAAAGTTACATTGTGCTTAGTTCCTCTGACTCTCAGACACAAATCAATTTCTAGGGAAGCCACGATGAATACAGTTTCAACAGGACTGAAATGTGAGACAGCAGATATTAGTTCAAGGAATACACTATTGAAATGTATATTCCAACAGCTAATATGTCAATAGCATTTTGCAAGCTCACAGTAGTCTTGACTGGGATGACAGCAGTCAGTTTTGCTATTTCTAGGTCACAATTGTTCTCATTTATGTAAGTTTAGAACAGCATCCTAGGAGACCCCTTGACAGACTGACTTGACAAACTGCTCCATGGCGTGGCCTGTCAAAATCAGCACTGTCCCTGTAGGGAAAAAGCTGAAGATTTCCACATGCCATCACTCAGCTTCATGTCCTGTGTTGGAATTGAGTTCCCTTACATAACCCCAGCCTCTGCAAAGTAGAGCACTTGATTACCACTACCTTTTACCAGTATTTTCACATTCCCACACTCAGAAGCTTCCCTAAGGATGACTTAAGAAACTGTTCTGTCCCTGCAAGGGTACCAAGAGACCCAAAATGTGAAAGGAAAAATGTGGAATATAAAGATACCCTTTTCCTCTGTCTCTCCCTGAACTTCTTGAGGGGAAGGACAGAAATGTGTGTGAATTAACCTTTTTTCAACTTAAATATGCCTTTTAGCCCTTATCAAGGGAAGTATTTCCATGATAATTGATAATAAATGAGGAAGTCTATGCAGAAATCAAAACCATTCAAAAGAATTAATAATAATGTTTTGGAAATATGCTAATTTACTTAAATACAAAATCAGGGTTGCACTGGCACTATATATAAAATTAAATGCTTGCATTTACATAGAAGTAACACTGCTTTAACCCTTTCTGGTTTTAATGTCTGATGATCTCATAGGAAGGATCTCCTCTAGGAAGGAGGACTGTATGAGGCTTCAACCTAAGGGAGTACATTTCAGGTTCAGTGAGGAGCAGGAGGAGGAGGAGGAGGAGGAGGAGCAGGAGGAGGACAAGGACCATGATGTCTCTAGAGAAGATATGGCATAACTAGAACAAGTCTGTATTTCCAGAAGTGAGCCACACTCTCTAATGTCTGTGGCACCAGCCTTCCCATGCCTCAGCACAGGCAGTGAATGTGCAGCTGATGAATACCGGCAGATGGAGTCTCCTCTCACCAGTCTAGCCAGAGCCTGTATGTCAGTAAAGTGAAATCATACTAGAATGGAGGCTTAAAATGAAAGGAGATACATAATTAAAGAGTTGAGACTCCTTATCATCATGTCATTTTAACCTTGTTCCATTAGCAAAAATAAAATAAGTCACTCAAGACCAACTGTATTTGAAAGAGTCTATTTTAAACTCATGTTCCAAATTGCCTCTGAGCTTATAATAACCTGTACCGGTTTTTACTGACAGTAACTTTTTGTCACTATGCTTTCTGTACTGATATATTGTGATAATTCCTTGTATATTGAGTTAGAGAACTACACTTTAAATGCCTTCAAATTGATGTTAATGTAAATATATTAAACAAGCTAATAAATATCTTATTTCCATTGTGGCTTTTACTCTTATATTCCAAATCATTGTAAGCATTTAATGAGATCACTGCCCTGCAGACACACTAGAGGCAACTAAAAGAATTGAATACCTTCTTAGAGCAGTGTGAAAGTCTTTCCTGCTTTACACATGGCTCTCAGTAGGAAAAAAATGTACAGTGTGTTAGCAAAGAGACAAAGCTAGTGCTTGTTGTGGTTGGGACCAGAAAGCTCATTGTAGCTCTATGAAACTGTAATACAATGTCAGATCTTGGTTTAATTGTGGCTGTTGTACATCTGTATAAATACTTTTAGAGTGGAAATTCTAGTGGATCACATTTATAGGCTATGTTAACAGGCCCTCAATTATGTCATGAAGGAGGGGAAGTTGGTGCCATATCTCACGGGGGCCTGAGTAGTCTCCAGCTATGATGAAAACAACAGTATGTTTATAGAATCTTCCTCTTAGTGCTGACATGGTCCTCAGTGAAGATAAAAATTATAATGTGCTTTGTTCGGGAAGGTGTTTGTACAGTACATATATATTTCAATGAAAAAAAAAAAAAAGATATAAGATTTGAGGGTTGTTTGGCATAGGAGAGTTATGCTCTCAGCCTTGGGACAGGGGGCCAGAGTAGTGGGTAAGTTTAAAGGACTTTATGAACAACATTTTATTCAACTTCTTCAAAAGTCACTTCCTTCTTGAATCATCTACTGTTGCTAAACATAACTAATCTTTCCAACAGGTAATTTTACACAGCCCCGTGAAGGTACCACTAAAAAAATAAAAAAAACCCAAACCAAACCAACCAACCAAACAAACAGAAGAAAAACTGTAGACCAAATGATCATTCTGGATTCTAAGATGAGAGGGCAACAGAAGATCCAATGCTTTGTTGTTGGATTATAACAAACTGTTGGACTTCTTTCAAACCATTTTCTAATTTTATCAAAGTGAATAGCATACTCTATATTGCTGATGCAGTCAGCCATTGTTAGAGTAGCATAATAGAAATTAATTAGGCATTGATATTTTTCTGGTGTGATCTTAAAAGTTGTTTTATCTAATCACCTTTTACTTCTGTAAGATGAGTGTGAAAAGTGGACTGTATTTAGGAGAATGAAGGAAGTGAAAGTGACTGGGTAAATTCAGTGAAAATTTCCCATTTCCATCATTTTGATGAACGTTCTCTGAACCTGTCTGGAGCCTGGTGTAAATACATGAATCTTCCATGCTTTATTTTGAAAATCTTGCCACTATTTTTTCCAAAATTGAAATTCTCAGACATTGCATGAATAAAATCTTTTTCAGATAAGGTTTGATTTTTGGAACTTCTAAAAATGGTTTAGCTAAGGCAAAATTTTCAGCATAACAAGCAAATAAACATTATTTAGTTTTCCTGATTGTCGGATAGAAGGATAAGTAGTTTTTCCTTATTGTTTGTAACAGGTACAAAGCTATTTGTCAGCTTACAGCTGACTTCAGTGGTTTAGTGGGAACTAAATGTTTTAGCAACTTTTCTGTCTTAAAAAAAAACCAAAATAAAAACAACACTACTCATGGATAATCCAAATAACAACTTCACTTGTAAAGTATTCCTCCTGGTGCATTTTATCAAAAATCACGTGGCTAACAACAGCTATTGGAAAAACAAAAATCTTCCTATTAACTACATAATTATTTGCCTTTGAAGAGGAAATATTTTCACTTCTATAATAGTTTGATCAAAGAACAAAAACCTTGAACAAGATCATATTCATCTTCTTGGCTAGAAAGAAACATTCAACATTGTTTAATACTAGGAACTAACCATTAGCCCATATAATGTTGCCGAGTACAAGTGCAGTATAACAATGGTGTCAACACCTCATTGCACTGGCACCAGGCTCTCCACCTTATTCAGTCAAGAAAAGCAGCTTTGAGTATTTACAGTGCCATCATGTGGAGACTTCTGAGCATTAAAGAGGTTGAATTAGAGGAGCTTTATTAGAACAAAAGGAAAGTTGGGCCCCAAACTAATGCTGGTAAACTCGATCTGTGAAAAGATACTTGAACTTAAGAAATCCTAGTTCATTTCTGAGTTGCCAGACTTCTGATCTGCTTGCCCTCCTTAGGTGTGTTCTCGCGACATTCACAAAATCCACCAATATTTTACTTTAAAAGAAAATACCTGTGAATTTTTTTTCTCAAATGGGAAAGGATATAATTATGTCTTAGGCTAACACAGGTAAATAAAAATAATGAATTTCGCTACCTGAAATAGTTAGATAAACATAACTGTAAATATAAATATAAATAATACATTTTCTTCAAAGCCTTCATACTTTCCCTTGGCCAAAGTAGTATTGGATTAAAGTCATGCAGCAACACGCAGGTTGAAAGGTTTCCTGAAGTATATGAAAAAGACTAGGTCAAAGTTGCAAGTATGCAGTCTTATATAGATGAAGGGAAACAATTATGTTCCTTTGTGCACAATCTTAAAAAAAACCCAAAAAACCAACAAAAAAAACCCTTACAAAAAAACCCCCCAGAAAAATATTTGTCTAACCATTTAATGCACCTAGGAAGAGACTGAAGTAGGTCACTTCCTTTTTTTCCTTAGACTGAAGATGGGATATTATAATAGTCCTTTTAATTCTATATACATTGGCCTGCACAGGTGGCTGTGATTCATTGAGCAAGGCTATTTATGCTCTTTTATTTAGTTGCGTAGGACAAGTTGTTCTTTAACAGTTCTTTTATGACCATACCATTGAATACCTCAATGCATGCAGAATGGCACATCGTTTCTTTGACCTTATTTTGTTTCTTTCTCTGGAATAAAGGAAAAAATTAGCCCCCTAACCTCCAAGAGATGTTTCCCCAGTTTTCTGCTAAGAGTATTTAATTGTGCTAGTCTTTCTTTATGGAACATAATATTCATTCTTCTGCTGTTTTCAATGAAGAAATATCTTGGTTGCTACAACCTGATCATCATCTTTTAGATCTGTGTATGAGATAATTTGTTTGAAGACAACAAGTTGTCCTTCCATTTGCAGTCCAAGTTTGAGCATAAGGAAGTGTGCCCACTAGAACTTTGTACAAGGACTATAAATGTGTATGGAGGGGTTTCTTCCCTATAGCACACTTAAATTGCTGTTAAAAAGTAACCTCTAACTCAGATTAATGGTTGATTTGGATAATTTCTAGGCATGTATCTTGTGATTCCACATTATTGTGGAAAAGAAAGCCCTGTTTTTATGACTAAATATTTAATTTATTCATTTTGATTTTAAATGTAACCAGTTATTTAGTTTATGGATATAGTTTGGAAAATTCAGTTACTGAGGTGTAGCCATTGTGAAAAATTTTGGTAACTATAAACAGATTAGCAGGAGACGAAGATTTATGAAAGAGGAGGACAGGCAAGAATTTTGTCTTTCTGAAATTTTTGTGGAGTTTTGATGGAGTGATAGATTGGCCTTGAGTGGACTATACAGGTATTCCTGTGTGTCTTACTGCAAATATATGTTTTGCATCAGTCACCAAGCTCTTTTTCTCCAGGGTGTTAATTTTGAAAGTCACATTGAAAAATGTTGAGCTAAGACGTAGTGTAGTATGTGGTATTAGAAAATTGTTGTTGCCTTGTGAATGGAACCTAGGAAAGGGAGGAATTGTGTACAGGCAAAAATAAACACAGTAGATAAATTACAAAATAAACTGGCTAAGGAAGTGCAAATTATCAGAAAGAGAAAACAAAATACCTTACATGAATTAACCGAATAATATTTATTTTTTATTTGGGAAGGATCCTTTACAAGTAGGTAATAAGTTCTAATCAGAATACATCTTAAAATCTCAAACCTCTCTGTTTTCCCCCAGTACATATTACTCTTACATCAAAAGAGAAATTAAGTCTAGTGGGCTTCTTAGAAGTTACATAGAAAAATTACTGTAAAATTCCTTCTTAGCCTTGGGTAACAAGAAGAATTGGGAATCTTGGGAACTGTAGTACATCATGAGTTGTAGAACAGACAACTACTGATCTGTGTGACTTTATATTTGGCAGGGTTAGCATTCTGGTAAAAATATGAGATTTATAATGGAAGGCTTTTTAGTCAACTGGAGAATGCACTGTAAACATTGTGTTTTCTGGCAGTCTGAGACTTGAAGAGGGGAGGCAGTTTCTTTTTGACCTTAATTTTCATGCTGATAAAATTAACTTTGGACAGGCAGAAGTTTTGCCTTTCAAATGAGATTCATGTCCTCAGATTTGCATCAGCAGCCCAGTTACAAATGCAACGATGAGACACTGCCAAACTTATCTTAAAATATCCAGTCAAATTTCAGTTCAAGTCAGTGTCTCTTTAAAACTATAGAAGAAAAATTTAGCAGGTTTTGATGTTATCTGAAAGCTGATAGAGTTCTTAAAGAAATATAGGGAGGAGGAGGGAAGATTTGTTTTTTCAGGAAATTAAGATTAATTTCCTAGAAGGTTACTAATGCTAAATTATGCTTATTTTATCAGTGTTTTTGATTATACTTGCAAACAGCTGCTAATGGTAAAGCTTATAACCTAAATGCTTTATAAACCAGGAGATCTACTACATATGGATAGACAAATAGAACCAACATTGGAAGACGTGTAAAGAGGTGTTTAAACATTGGTGTTACACTTTGATATATATCTGGTGTGAGTCCATCCACACTTACAGGTAGCAGTGACATGAACATGTACACAAAGACATGGTCATAGACACAGGGTTGAAAGTCCAAAATATGAGAGCAGCATGCTAAATACAAAAAAAACCCCAAAAAACAAACAAACAAACAAACAAACAAAAAACCACCAAAACCAAAAAGGTAGGAGACCCAAGAAAAAGTTAACAAGTGTGGTTTTATGACATATTAGATAAATTAGTAGTCTTATTTATGTCAATAAGATTTGAAGACTTTACAGCTAACATATTCCAGACTTTCTCTTTTTATAAGGGGAAGGAAAAAGAAAAAAATAAAACCCATCACCACCCATAAAAACAAACAAACAAAAAAAAACCCCAAACAAACAACAAAACCCCAAAAAACACAACCAAAAACCACCCAAACCCCCCAAACCAAACCCAAAGAAAAGAAAAGACAAAACAACAAAACCCAGCAACTTTTTGAGTGCATAAAGTAAACAACTACCTATTTAAAGAAAGATTTATAGTTCAAATTAAAATTGCAGCTGAGCAGCCTTTTAGGAGCTGCCAGGAAGGTGTATCACCGTCATACCTAGTGAAAATAAATACAGGATTACTACTGTGGGATATGGGACTATTCTGCACTCAGAGCACAAAGGGGTCAGAGATTTTTGAAATGCATACTGTGCTAGCAGAATTTTTTGCAATATTGATAATTGAGAATATTGAGAATGGAGAAGTAATGAAGAATGAAGCAATGAATAATGAAGAAGCAAAACCATCATATTAATCACAGTAAAAGCTAAGAACTGATGTGGATTTTTCCTCTTCCTTTAAGGCAAATCTAGGCAAAAATTGAAATATTAATAAGTTTGCATTATTTTTATGCTAAGTACTTTTGTTTATTTATGTGGCACAATGTCTGTTTTCTGACACAGCACAGTTTATGCACAGCTTGACCTGAAGAAATAGATCATCTGTGGGTAAGAATACAGCAATAAGGTGGCCCTTAAACAACAGTTTTTTCCAGTTGCAATCCAGTTCTTGGTAAAATTTACCAATCTTATTGAGTGCTGAAACCTGTAGACTGATTTTCTACTTACTGGGAGTTAAAGAATGGGAGAATAATATTTATTTAAAAAAAAATTCATGTTACACAACATTTACATCAGTACCATTCTTTTTAGCTAGGCTTTCTTTTAACAGAAAAGATCATTTAATAGACATTTCCTCTTTAGTGTAGTAATAGTTCTTATTTATATTCCCTGAATAATAATAAAATAAAATAAAATTCTAAAGTTTGACAGAGGGAGATGCAAAATTAGTGCTTCATTCGTCATAATTCTGTACTTGTGTTCTTATCATAAAACAGCATTTAATTGTACATTTTGAGGTTTTAGTTTTTTTAAGCCTCAAAAGGCTGTTACCAAGTTAAAAGTGTCTTTCTATATTTTTCATAGTAAAAAAAAATATATTAAAATCTAGGAGAACTTTAAGTTATTTTGTAAGACTGTTCATAGATGAAAGGAATGTCATAATTGTAGTATTACTACAGTGTCTGCTACAGCCCATAATCTGGCAGTGGTCAGCACTGTATATACAAGTTTATAGAGACACTATCCCAGCCCTAAATACCTTCAAAATTATATGGAACAAAATGAAACAAAGCTATGGGAGGAGGATTTTCAGTATGAAGAACTGATGAAGGGCGGAATTTGCTAAAGGCTGCAATGTAAGCTTTGTAGTAGTTGGACTCTGCTGAATGACACTGGTGACATCCTTCTCAAGGTAATGGGACCAAAAGTAACTCTGCTATTCATTTTACTTGCCATCAAACATAAAATATGTTGTTTTTTTTTCTCTGCCCCAACCATGAGGTACCTGATGTTTCATGATTTAATTTTGTATTGTCTCACAGAAAAGGACTAAGGCTGAATTTTCCTTTTGTGAATGTAGTTTTAGCAATCAGATAGTTAGTTCTACAAATATATTTTCCGATAACATTGAAAATATTTTTTTTCACCTCCGAGTTTCTTTTTGGTGTGCCAATAATGTATAATCAAAATTAGCAGACTAGTATACCTAGCATGAAGTAACTCCTCTGCTTTGCGTTTACCTCCTGTAGTGAATCCTATTATGAAGCTGTCAGTTGCTCCGTTCCTTGGCATAAAGGAACCTTTTCTGACTCAGCAGGATCCAGAGATCCTCTGTTTTTTTCAGGCTCAGGACTGAGTGATGCCTGTTCTAGATCTCCCAATAATGTGAACTGGAGGGTAGTGGGGAAAATTAACATTTGGAATACAAAAAGCAAAATAGTTTGGGAATAGGATGATTCTGAACACATGTAGAGAAGTTGGTATTGCTAAAATGATTGAGAGGGGGAAGATACATTAATGATTATGATGCAGATTCAAAGGTGCATAATAAATATTACTTATGTAGAAGATGTTTGCAGCTCCTCTGTGGGTTTCATGTACCACGATTCAAGCAATACAGCTTAACCTTCACTTCTTGATAGTCCGGTCGAAATGTTTAAAGATGTCATTTGTGTGAAGAGGGAAAGAACATCTGGAATGATATTAAGAAACTGTTCTTATCTGTACACCCATATAAAAAGGACTGTCCTATATAAAACAATTTGTGTTTTCCGCATATGTGTGTAGAAAAGGGAATGTAGATGAAATCTTTATATTTATGACAAAATTTTGTTTTCCTCTCTAATTTGTATGGCTGTGAAGATGCATCATTAGGTTTGCCTAAAAAGTAACATTTGCAAAAGAACTTTCATACACAGGAATTTTTGTATTAAAAAATATCAATGAACTTGTACCAAGTTCTGTTACAGAAGCTGGCCTTTAATTTGTATTGTATTTTCAAGGAGACACTTAAGGTAAAACATTGTCATCTAGAAGTACTTTTTAATGTAATTTGCCATTCACTCTTGCAGTCAGTCTTTTTATTCCAGATTGTACCTCATAATACTATACCAACATTATAATTGAAAAATCTGATTGAAACAATGAGCATCAGAGATGCTTCACACATCACATGGACTTGTGTTTCTACTTGTGTTTGTTGCATATCTTCTTGTATAAAAATATTTCTAACCTAATTAAATGTGCGTTTTTTACAAAGAGGTATAGTAGTGCTTTGGAAAAAAGTCCTTTTGAGTAATCAATCCTTCCTCTTCCCTTATCCTTATTTCCATCTTCTGTTTCACTGAGAACACAAAACTTGCACTGTTTTTTCATTCTTCAGGAAATTATTTACATCTGGAGGCTGACAAGTTAAGCAAGTAAGCAAAGGCTAATGTCAGGCTAAAGGAACTATAAAGCTTGACTATGTGCCCCCAGCCTAAGACAGTATTTCTGATTTTAAGTATGCATCACAATAAGCATCAGTCACCTGATGATGTCATTATTGTAAATTGTAATCCTGGTCACAAGAGTCACAGAATTAATAATAAAATGGTTTTGCTCTGAAGGGGCCTTCAAATACCATTTAATTTCAAGCCCCCTAGCAAGGGCAGGGGCATCATCCACTCACTAGACCTGGGCCCCATCCAACCCAGCTTTGAACACTTTCAGGGATGAGGTATGAACAACTTCTCTGGGCAGCCTGTTTCACTGCCTCTCCTCTCTCTGAGAAATTTTCTCCCACCATCTAATTTAAATCTTGTCTTTCAGTTTAAAGCTATTCCCACTTGTCCTATCACTACATGCCCTTGTAAAAAGCCTCTCTCTAGCTCACTTGTAAGTCTCCTTTCAGTACAGAAAGGTTGTTATAAGATCTCCACGGAGTTTTCTCTTCTCCAGGCAGAACAACGGCAACTCTCAGCCTGTCTTCATAGGAGAGCTATTTCATCCCTCTGATCACCTTTGTGGCCCTCCTCTGGACCTGCTCCAACAAGTTTGTGTCCTTCCCCAGGGCTGGACACAGGACTCCAGATGGCGTCTCATCAGACTGAAATGAAGGGGCAGAATCACCTCCCTTGACCTGCTGCCCACACTGCTTTTGATGCAGCCCAGGATATGAGCAGCTTTCTGGCCTGCAAATGCACACTGTTGGCTCATTCCAGCTTTTTGTCCACCAGAACTTTCAAGTCTTTCTCCACAAGGCTGCTCCCAGTGAGTTCTCCCAGTCTGTACTCATGTCTGGGATTGCTCCAACTCAGGTGTAGCACCTTGCACCTGGCCTTGTTAAGCCTCATTAGGTTTACTTGGGGCCACTTCTGGAGCTTGTCCAAGTTCCTCTGGATGGCATCTCTCTCTTCTGTTGTGTCAACTGCTTAGCTTTGTGTCATCTGCAAACCTGCTGAGGGTGCACTCAGTCTTCAAGTCATTGATAAAGGTATTAAAGAACATTGGTTCCAAGACAGAGCCCCAAGATAGACCAGCCTCCACCTGGATATAGAGTCATTGGCCACAACTGTCTGACTGTATCCATCCAGCCAATTTCTTATCTAACAAACAGTCCATCCTTCAAATCCATTTCTTCCCAATTTAGAAATTTGGATGGCATGTGGGACTGTGTCAAAGGCCTTGTAGAAATCTCAGTAGATGACATAAGTCAGTCTTCCCTTGGCAACTCTTTCAGTCACTCTATATCTCCATTCACTATCTCCACTATTATCCATGGAGAAATTATCCCTGGTAAGGGTTCTGTCACCTGTCTTCTTAGCTTGAATTATTTCTTCCTCATTTTTTAAAGACCTGACCAATAATCAATAGTTCTGCCTTAAGTGGAACTCTATTACTACTGAAAGTAATAAATGAGGAAAAATTGCTCCAGACTTGATTGACCTGTTGTAGCTTCTGTGCATCTGCTTAGAAAAAATGCAGAGCACTTCATGTTAGCATACTGTAGCAGTTATCCTGTCCATAATACTGAAAACAAGGAGTTGAGTGATCAGTGCTGAGAAGAACAGGTCCAGAAAACAACTCCTTGTTAACAACCTTTTGCAGTGAAATTCATTTCACAGCAAGACCATCTTGCTGAAGATTGCAGGTAGTATAAAATATGTTACAGTAGCTTTATGCATAATTTAAATTACTCTCTTAGAGAAAATACACGCAGACTGATGGATTCAGAGGAAAATATCTATACATGGTGGCAAGCAAATATCTACTGTAGCTACTTACCTGAAATATCTTTTCCCAGTGCTCCAATTAACTTTACAGTGTGGCACTAAGACTCAATTTTTTTTCCTCAGCAAAAAGGCTTTTATGCTCTGAATTATACAGTGACCTTGTTTGTATCATAAACTGTATGATACAGGTGACAATTCTACCATGTACTCCATGTAAAACATTTCAAAGAAGAAACTTGAAGCTGTGAAATAAAGTAGCAGCTTTTAGATAATATGTATTGCATATTTGGTGGCTTTGAAAAATTATTAGTAGTGTGTTACTTTTCTTGAATTCACATATTTTTATGGAAAACACTTCAGTGAAGAGGCTATAAAATTCAAGTGTAAAATGAATTTGTTTTGCAATTATCTGTTTTTAGAAAGCAAAGCAGCCTTCACAATTATTTCTCTCTAAATTAAATAAAATAAAATAATTATAATTTAAAAAAAAAGTCTGACATCTCTGTGGAGCAATATATGATTTCCAGCAGTGCCATTTGATGGCAGGAATGCCTGACAACAGCAAAAGAAACAAAAAATATTTATTTTATTTATTTTGTGGTGTCTAGGTGCTTTAGTAGTCATGTAAGTACAATACATATTAGTATTTCAAACTGGAGATTTTTTGCTGTACTCAAAATCAGTGGCATTTCAAAAGGTTGGGAGGAAGATTGGGATACTATAAAGTTTCATGAATGACTCATCAGAGAACTGTCTGGCATGTCTGTTGGGGAACAGCTACAGGAAATACACTTCAAGGTCTTTTAGAGTACTGTTTGAATCAAGTACACTCTTACATGCCTTGATGTTCGGTTCCTTAAAACTAGGCTTTGTAGCTGCCTTGGAATAATGCAAAGTCTAAGCAGACCAAGAGCAAGGTGAAAAATTTAAAAACCCTTGGAAAGAATGGCATGGCAAGATTTCCAATTAAGATTTACTCAGAGAAAGAGATGATCTAAGTACTTCTGCAGGTCACAAATCAATTACATGTTAAATAAAGTGAATAAAATTAATTGTCCACCAGATTATGTAATTTTCCTTCAGAAGGTCTTGAAGCAGGAGTATTTTCTAGGAAAATCTATGTATGAGAGCCTTGTGAGAAGTACAAAGCTTAATTTGTGACTCATCATGCAAAACAAAAAGCTGGATCTGACAACAATTAGGTGTCTACCAGTTAACCTTTGCAATCCTATTGATAGGCTTGCCCAGCAGACCCATCAGACCAATATTGACTTTTAGTTAACTGGAGTTCTTATAGATTCAGATACTAAGAGGTAGAACCTGCAATGGCTCTGGTTCAATATCTTTTCCACCATATTTCGCTTCAAAATGCTGCATACTGTGATCTTGCAAATATTTAGGTTGGGCTTTTGTGCGTTCTACTGGTAACATTCACCCTGACACACGGTAAACTGAATAAAATTTATTTTATGACTAAAGAACAACATGAAAGTCACAGAGTTTTTGCTGGTTTTAATCTTTGCATGCAAGGCAACACATACTGGAAAAAAAATTACTTCATTGTATGATAAAAATTCATATGTTAAAAAGAAAAATCCTACTATGAAGACTTTATTATGCAATCATACACAACACCAGGGAGAAACCTGCTGAGGTTTCAATAAATATAGTCATGGTAAGTTGTTAAAAGAAAATAAGGCGATTAAAATGACAGTTTGCACAGCATAACTCCAATTAGGATTTATATTTAAGGAACCACTGGTAACTCAACTAGATAAGATCCTATCAGTTTTGCAAGACTATATTACTTTGGTACAATTTTTTAACATTTTTGGCAAACACCACAGGGCTTCAACATAAAGGGCAGTACAAATTCAATACCACATTTGTGTCATTTGAATTATGTGGGTATCTGTGGCTGGAAATTATAATCACATTAAAATGTGCTTCACAGTAGATTGATAAAATTAATAAGGTCTTTCTGAAGGAAAAAGCTCTTCTGCTATAGGACACAAAAAGATTCTAAAAAATACCTTGAGTTATTTGTGGGTATTTTACCAGCACTGTAGATTTGCTTAAGTTATTCACAGTGATCTATTCAATGCATCTATTTTATGTGAATGTTTTTAATGTAAAAACTTGGCTTCTATCCAGTGTTCCTTCTTTCTTTGCTTTAACACAATACAATAGATACCATCATCCGAAACAGAAAAACTCTTAACTAGCTAAATGATTTAAATATTATTATGAAATGCTGCCCTTTTTTTAATTATTATTTTAAATTTATCAGAACTGGTTTTCAAGATCTGTTCATGGTTCATGGTTCAATATATTGTTTAGTGGCTGAGGTGAATTGCAATTGCTCTGTTTTTTTATGGTTGTCTGCAGCTGTCACTGGGCTATCACAGCCCTTCTGTGCACCCACACAGCCACCTCAAAACATCCCTCATCCGAGACAGGAAGAGGTACTTGAGGAAGGCAATATAAAATGCACAATTATACTTATTTTTAATTGATGATGGCCTAGTATGAATTATGTTTTTCTTAAGAAATGGCATGAATATTCTGAGTTTTCCAGTAAAAAAAAGTGTTGGGGACACCTAAGAACTTCTCAGGTTTACATGATTGTTTTCTTTTTATAATGTCTGAAACAAGACTATAGTTTAAATTTCAGCCAGACCTATGGAGGTGACCAGGCACTAGTGCAAAGACAGCACAGAGGTATTTACATGGCCTAGGCATAGCTGAAGGGTTCAGCACATGATCTTGTTTGACTTTTACAAGAAAAAAGAGAAACTAGGTTAATTACAATGTTTTAAAAGCATTTTGAATTTGAAATTTTCTAAGGCTATGGTATATTTATAATCACTACATTTGTGATATTAAGGTGATACCAACACACTAAGACTCTTGGGGAAAATGTTTAATAGGCCATTATTTTCAAATGTTCATCTGTAATTTGCCTGGGATGTACTTATCTTTTGAAAAGTTGCTACATCATTTAGAGTCTAATTTTAATCACCAAAGGATGAAATAGGAGAATTTTAATCCTGCTTTAAGTGCTCATCTCAATACAACACTAACTGTGGTGTTGCTACTGATATTTCTGTAATATATTTGACAAAAGCTGCTTGGACAAGTTGGATTCATCAATCACTTCAAACTCAATTTCTTTTTTTTTTTCTTTTTTTTTTTTT